>JANRGW010042579.1:0-14395 GCA_024733675.1 Psilopsiagon aymara | reverse complement strand
GTCGTGGCTCCTCTGCCAGGCCCGTGCTCCCTCCGCTCCACTCACAACATGGCCGCTGCCCCTCCCTCTGCTGAAGTGGCCGCTTCACAGCCGCTCCTTGCAGAGCTGACCCCCGCGCCCCGGCCCTGCTCCCCCGGGGTTTGTCCGGTGGGGCCCCCTGCTCGTTCTCCCGGCGCGGCTTTAGTCGCTTTATAGGCAGAGACTGCTTTACAGGCGGTCTGTGGCCTTACCATTATGGCTGGCAGATTTCCCGCCTGTCCTGGGCTCATCTGGGCCCTTCCAGCTCTTGGCGAGCTGTGGTTCTTCTTTGGGTACTCCGTGTTTTGCCAGAGTCCCACGTAGAGTCTGTCCTTTTTGGTACATGAGCCCTTAAAACCTGCCTCTACTGGGCTGGCATCTGCCATGGCTCCCAGGCCCCTTAGGAACACAAGCCTCTCAAAGAAGGAAGGGAGAAGAGAACCACCTGTACAGCAGTACGTTTTCAGAGTGCTTCCAAAGTCACTACATGCTCTTTTAAGTGCTTTTACTTCTCCCTAAGGACAGGTCCCTACCCCTATTGCTATTGACACCCCTGGGCCTTCATGGTAGAAGACTGAAATGCGTATCCCTTCCCTTAAACATTTAAGTAGCTCAGATACTTGCAAGTTTATTTCCTTGACTAGAACCTCCTTCCGCCACAGACTTGGTTGCAGTTTTGGTTATCGTGATCGCTGTGTTGCAGCTTGCGAACGTGACATTACTGTTGCATTTCTCGGCCACTCCTTTATTTTTGGCATGAGAAAAACTTGATATGGTGGAGAACTTGACAAAGGTTGTTTTGTCTCTTTAAATAACAAATGTTTAGGGGCAAACTTGGAGCACTTTTCCATGAATTGTGACCTACTTAGGGGAATATCTGGTTGAAAGTCTGTTGATTAGTATATACTAGATGGGATGACGTGTAGTAATAGCCTTGGAAGTCAAAGGGCAAGTCTTGCAGACTTGAGGTTCTATTTTGAATGTTCTTTAGTTTTGTTTCCCCAAGCAGTTCTTATACTGACCTTCTTTATATATAGGCTTAAAAACAGCAAACCAAAGAGTAATGACAGCTTATTTATGATAATAGATCATTTTGCTTATGGTGCCGTATACCAGACTGAGACTTTTCTAGGCCAAGAATCAGATGACATTTAAAAACAACTATGAATTAGACTTCTCCTGAGGAGGTTGCTTATTTTTTACAGCTTCTTGCATGCAAAGTCAGCCCTTGCTGAAGTAGTTTTAATAATGTGACAAATGAAGTGCATAGTAGGATAACCCAAATAAACTTGTCTTGAGATCCAGCACCTAAAAGGGCTCTTTCAGGGATATCAGATTTTCTAAGCTCTGCTTGCGTACTTTCATTTGTGTAGGATTACTGATCACTATAACATTATAACACTGTCACTGGTTTTTAAAATGCTTACTTTTAAGGATATTTTGTATGTTACTAAGCCAAACAGTACATCAAAATCTGGTTTGGAAAAAAGAATTTTTGTTCCAAAACAGGCACAAAAGTGGACATTTCAAATAATATAAAATTTTTTTTTGAATAAACTTTAGTTTCTGAAAGTAGCATTATCCAAATAAAGCAGATTGTGTATGTAAAAAAAGGGGGGTAGGGGGAAAGCGGAGCCTGCAGAGTAAATAGTATTTAGAGGCATAAAAATCAATAGTTCCATTGTGTGTGGTGCAGATTTGTCATAATGTCTTCTGTCTTAAGGCCATGACTGACAAATCCTCCCAGAAGAGGCTAAGCGATATTATCTGCCTCATAAATAACTGCTGATGCTGTGGCAGGAACATACTGAACTTCAGCTGGAAACTCTCTTTCCTTAATAAAAGAATACGATTATATGGGGATTTTGGAAATGTGCAAATAGCTTGAAATTTTGCTAGTTTGGACTTTGATAGCTTTGTAGTGGTTGTTAGCTCTGCATCTCAGTTCCATATTCAGCTGATACTTATCCTTAAGGTTTTTATCTTTATTTGGGCCTCAGGTGGTTGAGAGCGTGGTTAGGTCAGAGATGTGTCAAGGTGGAGGAGATCTGTTCAAGAATTTTCAGGGTTTTTCGGTGTGAAAATCTAGTAAGCAATGGTTCACAGTAAAGCTACTGTTAATTTATTTTTTCTGGGTTTGTGGGTTACTTTAACAGCAGCGAACCCACGTAAAAATAGTAACCTTTTAAAAGTCTAAAGAGTTTTAGATCTTAAAAGTAAGTTAACTGCAAAATACCCAGTTTGTATTTAGTATTACTGAAGTATTTGGTATTTGTTTTCTGCAGTGTGGTAGAAACAGAGCAATCCAGTTCATTAGCTCAGTTCGGCTTCATAATTCTTTTCACACTGGAATCATAGAGTCACCTCTTTGTATCGTAGCATTTTCTTGTAGCTCAGAGGTATGGATCTGCATGTTTTGTGTGTAAGAAAGTTATTTTTTTGTGCTGAAGGGTGGTCCTATTATATGTGAAAATCTGGAAGACTATGTGATAGCCTTGTTAGACTGCTCTAAAATGTGACAAGATTACTTTGTGTCCCATTCTCTCTTTTGTTAACTTCTCTGTTCTTAGTTGCTAATACAACTTCCCCCTGCCCCCTTATTTTAAGTGCCTTGAATAGTTGCAACTCAACAATAATACCCTGTTTCTAACTGGATGTTGTGAGTAAGTTTAAGGCTTAAATCACGTAACCAACAAAGCCTCTCTGTGCCTGATAAAATTTGCTTATCCTAAGCTTTATTCTGGCAGTTCATAAATAAATGTTAGACTGCTTCTACCATCTATTTTTTCCCAAGTATCGCAGTGTATATGAGTTCTTTATATGTATGAAATTATTGTGTTTCTGATTAGCTTGTAGTTTAGAAGGGGTACGTCTACATTTTGTTTCTTCTTCTGGAATAAACTCTGTTTCACAGTATGTTAATAAATTCAGAAGTTGGTTTTTTGCTCCCTTTTTTTTTTTAAGGTGTTCACTTGTGTGGGTTCTTTTTCCCCAGGGGGTCAAAACTGAATTGGAAAGCAAACAAAAGAATTGGGCAATAAATGCAGCCCTCTGTGCTCAACTTGTTTGCTCTATAACAGTATACTCAGTTTAATTGACAGGGGTTTCTAGTGGCTCAAGTCCAGAGTGGTGCTTGCTGCGGAGTTAGTGAGTCAGGTGGCATTTCTGAGTCACTCCTGAAGTAGTATAGTAGACTTTTTGTTAAAGTCTGTTTTGCCATATGCTTAAATTAGGTCTGCAGTAGAAATATGTAGCTAAGCATTATAAGCAAAAGGTGGCCAAATTTCTGACCTAAGGAGCTGCATACCAGCATGTTAACATGACCAAGTGTAGAGGCATGCAGTGCATACTTCACATAGCTGGTGGGAGTGTGCGCTTCAGGCATGTTTGGCAGGTGAGAAGCGTGGTGGTCATCAGCCGACCCGCTGCTCTGCTGCACCATGGGTTTTGCAGCTTTGTCTGTGCATGACCTGGTGACTCTGGCCCTGAACATTCTGCAGCTCCCATAGTGGAGTTCAGATTACCTCATGCCTTCTCTGAAACAGCCCTGTAGCTGTGATGAAACTTGAGGGTAAGCATTGTGTTTGAACTGCTTGTGGCTGCGTAAGACTAAGGACCTGCAGGCTGGCCAGTACTGTGTAAAAGCAGTTTATACTGCTACACGAAATGTTGTATTGGTATAGGTGCACCTGAACTTTGATAATCAAACCATCAAAAGCCCCAACCAAGTACCTCCCTACTCTGTGATACCAGAACTTGCAAAAGGTACTGTAGTCCCTAAGATAGAGTTCTGCAGTCCTGGCTGTGGATATCTAGAGTATTATGCAACTTGGTAACTTCCTTTTTTAATCTTACCTGGACAGTGTATGTTCTGTTTTTTGTTCTCCATGAAATTTCTAGGGAAGTTCTACAAAGAAAACCCCGAGGCTTTTTCAAAAGGAAACAAGGGATTAGAAACCCTGTTAAAACAGTTTTTCGCTTGGCAAAAGTAGGGACACCTTCTACCAAACCAGGCTGCTCACAGCCCTGCCAGACCTGGCCTTGAACACTGCCAGGGATGGGGCAGCCACAGCTTTTCCATGCAACCAATTCCAGACTCATGGTAAAGAACTTCTTCCTTTACCTAATCTAAATCTACCCTCTTTCAGTTTAAAGCAATTCCTCTTTGTCCTATTATTACTTGCTGCTACAAGAAGCCCCTCTCCTGGTTTCTTGTAGGCCCCTTTAGGTACTGAGAGGATCTGTACATAGTAAGGACAGTGTTATCCACATGTTCGTGTGAATTAGTTAATGTGGGCAAGATAGCTGTCACTGAGGTTTTGAGCTTCTTGGATGTAAAGAAATGAGCCTGTGATTTTTTTTGCCAGTTTTAGGTACATGACAACTGCCATCTTTTTTTTTCCCCCCATGCCCCTTCCAGTTCAGTTGTTTGTCTACCTAGCTGAGTCCTGCTTGCTAGTACTGCTCTTAGCTGCACATTTCTAGTGTCCCAGCAATAATGTATTTGCACTCCCTCATGTTTTAGAGTGGGAGTTGAAGTGTTACAGAGCTATGTTTTCATACAGTTTTCAAGCTTGATGAATCGCTGCAGTAAGTATTATTTTAAGCTGTTTTTAAATGCAGAGCAAATTGACTTGTTTAGAACTGATGGCAGTGCTGGTACGGACGCTAAATGCTGGAAGCATTTATAACACTTGAAAATTTACTTGTAGGGTTAGGCACTGGAGTCCTCTATGATTTGTTCTGATGCTACATCTATGCAGCGCAGAAGGATTTTTAGTGGAAAAGAAAGGATTAAGGTGGAAAAAGAAGGAAAATGGAGGAAAATGCTGTCCTTGTCTGCAATACAACTAGGTAGGGGAGAAAGTCTCTTATTTGATAAACAGCGTGTTTTCTTTAGTACTTCTGATTGTACCAGGTGTAAAGAGAGGGATAAATTGTTGGTAAAATAGAGTGAATTACTGCTTTGATTGTCATTGCAGTTCCTAGCTGTCGTAGCCTGAAGCATGGCATGTAAATTAGACTTTGCACTTCAGTTGAGGAATAGTTTTCTGGACTAGCCCTGCTTCACAGATGAGGAGAGCTACAAAGATAATTGTATCAAGTAACCCAAGTCACAGTCAGTGATCATAGATAAAACTCTGGATTTGCTGACTTCCAGTCTCATGTTGTCTGCTAACTCATGCTATGCATTATACATATTAATGTGGTAAATGCAAACCAGTAATTTAACCTACAATTACGTGGCTTAGAGCTAGCTTTCAGTTGCTTATTGCCTGTAGTATGCTCACATTTGGCCAAATATAAGCAGGTTCCTATGTGTGCTCAGCTGGGGGTTTGAAATCTTCTTGCCTAACTTCTTTCTTTTTTTTAATGTGCCTGTAATTGCTCTTGTTTATGGGTGATTTTCTTACGGTTCATGGATTTGTCCACTGCAATGATTGAGCTCTTCTTCAATCAAGTGCTGTTTGCAGGCTTAGTAATAGCAGGTATTATGGTAAATGATCCATCATATGATAGATCCAGTGAAAGGGTAAATAACTGTCTAACACTAGTCCTTTGCAGTCTGACCTTCTCATAAACTCCCTTGCTCCAGTGCCAGGATCATTTAGTTTTCTTTATATTTAAGATTTATTTTAGTGTGCATAAGCAAGATCTTCAGAGCAGTGAACACTTCCATCTTTTTATGTAAGGGACAGTTAACCCTCACTGCATGAGTTATCCTCCTATTGCTGCTTAAGAGATGTCCTGCTGATAACTGCTTTAAGAACAGCATTTTGTATCATTGTTACAAGCAACGTGATGATTATTATCACCAGCCCTATAAGGACTTGTCTTCTGCCTGGCTCCCAGATACCAAGAGAGAGAAGAAGTAGTCTTGGGAATGCAAAGGAGGACTGTATTTGAGTATGTCACTTAGCTCTTCAGCCGTGTGTGGTTGTGTCTGCCAAGCACTTGCCACAGCACTCACTTCTTGGGGTTTTCCTCCTTTCTTTAGAAAACTTCCAAAACCATGGTGTTTTTAATAAGGAATAAAAATGGTTGTACTCTTTGGGCCATGTAATTTAGTATTGGTGATAAGCATCTTTGAAAGTGTTATGCACTATTATCTCATGCACATAGACATGTTATTCTCCTGTTTTGAGTATTCTACTGGTGGAGTAATTGAAATGAGGCCAATACTATAAGCCGAAGTATAAATTAAGAGTTAGCATATAGTAGTTGTGGCCAAATACACAAATTTCATTAACACACTTCTTCACATGGTGATTTTGTTAGTGGTCTTCCAAATGTATTGTTGCCATTTTACACCATATGGAAGCTAACAATTGTTTATGTTACATCCTAGGTAAGGTGATGGCCTTATGTATTTTCAGGAAGGCTAAATAATGTGTGTGTGTGATGTACACATGTCCTTGGTGTTTTTAAAACATAGTTTTGTGTTGTTTTGCCAGAAATAAGACCAGGCTTCTGTTTGGGAAGTAAGTGAAGCTGGTCAAAGATAAGAGCCATACTTACATCATTACAACTGTGGTCAAAAGGATCAGGGTGTTAAACTCAACTCTGTGTTAATCCCTTTAATGCTTTTTTTACTAAGCATCTACAAAGATCTATAAATATCTTTGTTTTACAGATGCAAACATCTGTAAAGATCTACAGTGGCAGAAAATGCTGTTTAAAGTTGTCTGTTTTACAGACTTTTTTAAATGCTTATTTCAATTTTTGTTAGTTTGTAAGGCAAAGGTAATATAGGGCAAGAAAATCAAAAACTGAATTGGTAGCAAATATACCAAGTGAGTAAAGTATTTGGTTTTGCAATGGGTCTTTTTTCCAGCTCCTTATGGTGTACTGGACCTTATTGATGCAGGTCAAATATGGACCCAGTTACAAAGGTTGCCAGCTGCTGACATCTTTCAGTTTCAAGCATGAGCTTTTTTTACCTGTTGGATTTGGAATAAACAGCTGTAGTGTAGCTAAAACTTTCTTTTAAGGATGCTCAGTAGACTCTTTAGAAAGAGGAGCTGTGTAGAAGAGCATAACTCTTTCGTGACAAAACATGTTCTCCCTCTCCAAAAAATAAGAGCTGATTCTAACTGCGATGTACTTTATTTTTTGATGTGCGACTGCCTGTTAAGATAAGGTCATGTGAAATTGTTATGAGTTGGGAGTTCATTTCTTTCCAGAGCGCGGTGTAGGCTTTGGTTCCAGGAGTATTTTTTCAGTAACAGTGTTAGAAAAAAATATTCATTACTTATTCATTCTTGCATCGTGTGCTGTGCAAGTATAGTGGTTTGGGTTGCTGAGCAGTGAACCAGGCAGAGAAACAGATCCAGTTGGAAGCGTTCCCTCTTCCTTTGTCTCGCTCCTAAAAGAAAGTCAAGTTAGATTAGTTCCCTAGATTTGTTTGCCATAAAACTGAGCAAGTGTTTGTGTCGTGCATCTGAGGAAGTGCTGTTGAAATGGGAAAGGAGAGGGACCATTCATTGAAGCTGGTGTAAGTGGAACACATGGCTGAGGCTCCCCTTGTAGTTGCCCAGAAGTCACAAACACCACCAACAAGCACTATCACAATTATGAAAACATAACCTAAGCCATGAAGATTGTAGTTTCACAGTCGGTGTAAGCGTAGGCTGATGGTAAAAGAGGTTTCACAGCCTTCCGTCTGCCACAAACTGCACGCTTCTCTTTTCTTTTTGCCGGCAGTAGCATACTTTGTGTTTGATGAGAGAATCTCTCTCTGACTAACCAGTTGGTTTTGCCAATTTAGTCTTCCACTGGATCAGTTCCCTGGTATAGTTAACTCCATGGTCACACAAATATTTGTACTGGCATGAAGGAAGGTATTTGGGTAGGAATAAGTGGCTGGAGGCAAAGGAGGGAAAGGTGAAGGTTTTGTGATTTCACAAACAGCTTGAGGAGCTAGAAGATTATTCTTCCACTAAAAGAGAACGTCTCATTTCTATACCTGGCCATTCATGGTCTTTACCTTCCTTATACTGCTGTTACATAGTTCAGTATTTGCTTGTGCTATCTTGCTGACAGAGCTAAATAAAAGATCCCAAGCTTTCAGGGTTCGTAACTGATTTGGCAGCATGCTGCATTATCAGCTGCTTGTGGCACCACAAGCACTTGTGTTGATAGGGGAAAGGACAGAAAGATAGGCTGGGACCATTTTTGATGATAGTACATTTTTACATAACTTTATTTGAGACAAAGTGGTTTGTTAGCTGCAAAACTGCTCTGAAAGATCACAACTTTAAGTTTAAATTTCTTCTACTTTGTATATCACTACTTCAAGCTCCTGAACTAACCTTTCTATGTTTGTATCACTGTTGTATTGGGGAATAGCATCTGTACTGGTTCTGGTTCTACTCACAGATTCCAGATCTGGGAGAAAGGATATAGATTTAAATATAGTTTTGTGTCTTGTATGGTTCTATTCCGAATGATTCGGGCTGGGAGTGATCTTGGGATCTGACACATCTTTGTATGAGATGCTTTCAATTCAATTTAAAAGTGCAGCTAATTATATTAGAAATACTGCTGGTATGTATTTCAGTTATTACAGAGTGGCAAGAGTGATTACGTGTAGACTGTGTTTTTAAATAGACTAAATCTGTTTGGATGTGCTTGGGTTTGCCACTAAAAATGAAACTAATGTGACACCACCAATATTGTTAGTGTGTGTTTATGTATTTTAAGGAAACTACTTCAAAGCTGTTGTACTCCTCCCTCTTCTCATCCAGATAGTCATATCCTAACCAGATAAATATTGATTGCATGTGTAATAGATACTAACTGGTTCATTTGGGATACAATTAGTAATATTAGTGTATATTCAGTTTTTTTAATGAGACTGACCTGCATTTTTTTCAATCTGTAATAATAATAATGAGACCTGTTGGGAGTTGGGGAATACATTTTTTTTTTTTTTCCTCTGCTTCATTCTGAATCATAAATGTTTTTCTTATTGGTTACTCTCCCCATCCTGTTGAGCTGTTTAGAAACATCATAATGTACAGTACGCGCTGTTCAGTGCTTCCTCTCAGGACGTAACTTTTTAATTTTAACATGCTATTTAACATGCTAAGACAGGTGGGGAAAAAAACACCCTCTATTCAAAGTTGTTTGTTGTCTAAATGAGTTAACTTCTGTAACTGTTTTTTCTGTCCCTGCTACGAAGCAGATGAATGCATTTCTTGCGGCGGCTTGAGAACTTAGCGCTAATAGAGTCCTAGTTGGAAGTGGAGTCTCCCCCTTCAAAGGGCCAGTGCCTGGGTTTTGTTGATTACCTGGTAACTGTAACTTCTGCGGCTGCAGACATTACATCATCAAAATCCAGTCATCTTCACATTACTGTGTAAATAAATAAATAGTTGGTGTATTGAACCATAGTGAAATTGGCTTGTTGTAAACACAGTGTAATTTGAAATTATCATCTTTGTGGCAGGACCTAGAAACTGGGGCTCCAAGGCAAATGAAACAGCTCTTGTTACCTTTTTAGGACAGAAGAGTTACTTGATCTCCTGGAGGATCCAGTTTAACAAATGATACCTATGAAAGGAGAGGAAACGTCATTATCTTCCACAAATAAACATGGCTTGGCATTTTGAAAGTTAATTTGTATGCAATTTGCGGCACTCATTCCACAAAAGAATGATTGCTTTGAGTAAAAATTCATGTTTGTGAACTTGTGGGGTTTCAGTTTGCCAAGCTACGCATTTTATTTCATGCGAGATCCCAATCTGAAACTTCTAATGAAATAATGAATGTTAATATAATGTTGATAATATAATAATTCACTTATTCTGAATGATGTGTTCTTACTGCTTGTGCCCATTTTTGAATACTCACTGTGTGAGTGTGCAAGAAGGGCACACTGCCATTAGCTAAAGACATTGTCCAACTGCTTAATACAGTATTAGAAGGATTTCTAGGTTGTGACCTGTCTTCATAGAAAATTGAATAACAAAAGAAAATAGGTATTAGGCTGATTTAATCTATTTAGGATTATGGTGAGTGCTTTTTATTCTTAGATACACTTGCAGCAGCAAAGAAACAGAGTAATTCAAATTGATTAAAGGATGAACAATCTGAAGTAGGAAAAGATGAGGTGTGGGGGTTTTTTTTAACCTTTTTTTGGGGGTATGGTGGTGGTGTTAATTTTACTGGGGAGCTGGTTGCCCAGAAATGCTGCAGGGGCTCCATCCTTGGTGGTGTTCAGAACCTGTCTAGACGTGGGCCTGAGCAACCTGCTCTTCTGAGCCAGTGTGAGCCCAGTGCCTGGGCTGGGCGGTCACAGGGGCTCCCTCCCAGCCTGAGCCCTTCTCTGGCCCTGACTCAGCTATCTGGAACCATAGGAGCTCTTTACTGAAACAAGTATCAGCTAGAATATATCAAACAAAGGTGGACTGTGCAGGTATCACAGCCCTGTATTTTGTAACACTCAGTTATGGGGAAAAAAACCACTATTCCTGCCAGCAGAAACTCCATGAGTGACACAAAGTACAGCCCTTCTATAGTTATTGTTTCATGTGCCATGAGCCTCATCTATGAGTCTTGTATCAGTTGAAATATTTTGATGTGGTTTTGATTATATATGGTATACCTATCCTGTGTAGTAAGATGCTGTAAAAGAAATAATGGGAAATGGTTAATTATCAGAACTGTCAGCATAACTTTACTATGATTAAACTAAATTAACTTGACCAGGAGAGAGCAACTAATTTTAATGGGAGAGAGGCCTGCAGTTGGTGAAGGGAAAAATAATTCTCATAGGTCTATTGTAAGAGATACGCATATGTTACAAAGGGTGTTTGTCCTGGGATAAGACAAATTTTAGAAGACCAAAGAATAAGGTGGAACCTGGAATATTTCAGCAAATTTTGGGTGTTCTCTCAGTGTCCCATTTTAGAGCATTGTGGTTAGTAGGACTCTGTAATAGGGCAGGCACAAAATAACACAGGCACAGCTGAATGGGTGAGGAACATGCTGAAGAAAACTTTTTCAGACCAAATTAACAAGCAAACTGTGTCATCCAGTCAGTCCTTGCGAACTGAAAATTCAGGACTGAAAGTGTGAGGGCAGAGCAAGAGCAGGAAGAGGACTGTATTGCTTCATGTCCTCCCACCCCATGTGGGTGGCAGAAAGGCTATGTGGGCAGGAAATGCGATAGCAGTGGGTGACTTCATGTATCCTCTGTATGTTAGATATACATTGCATCAGCATCTTCCACTGTTCGCAGTACACATTCAGGTGATCTGTAGTTGACTCGCCAAAGAGCTAGCAAAGAAGACATAACTTGCAAAACTTGACTTGGTCCTGAGCTGTACATTGATTCTAGTTCAGGACATCACTTTCAGAGCCACTCTGTAATAGTGAGTGAAGCGTTTAGATTAAAACTTGTGTTGTGAGCAACAAGAGCATAAATATAAAACATCTTTGGGTGCATTTTTCATAAAGGTTGCTCTTGAACATAAAAATTAGGAATTTATTTAAAACCTCCAGACTTCCAAGGGCATGCTGAATAATGGAATCCTTGCAGGTGATGTGGAGATAATCCCAGTGCTATATTGGTGGCTCCTAACAAAGCTCTTACTGTTTCTCAAAGACAGTGATGAAAAAGAAACTTCATTGGCGAAGAGGAGGGTTAAGGAAATAATTCCAAGCAAACCCATGTGTTTCAGAAAGCTGAAGCGTCTGTTTGAAGTAAGTGCTAAGTTTAGAGTTGCTAGTTATTCTTATGTAAAAACAACAAGACAGATGAGGCAGTTTGAAAAACAACTTGTAAAAGGCTTATAACCTACTTCAAAACAAATGGGAAGCAAGAAGTCAGGGAATGCCTTTAGAGCCACTAGATGGTGAAGGAGCACTGGCAAAAGGTGAAGGCATAGCTGGAAACCCCCCTGAATTCTTTGCCCCTAGCTGTAAAATGCTATATGCTCATAGCTTATTCTGCACAATTATCACTGTGTGCTTGCCCGTACTTGTTCTTTATACAACATAACAGGCATCTTTGGCACTATGAGAGATTACGATACCGAGCAAATAGGTTTCCCCTTGCACATCCCTGCTTATGCTGAAGTGCAAAGTACTCGCTGAGGGACTACAAAGTCATAATGGTACTTTAATTTATGAGAAATTGAATTTCTTGTTCTTGTTAGCAAGGTGAGGTGAAAGGAAAGGCTTAGTTTTTGAAGGAAGCTTCCTTCCCAGGACAAATGAGATTTGCTGAGACACTAACACATAAGTTGAAAGGGCTTTGCTTGTTTTCCTCTTAAGGCTGTGTGCAATGGACTCAAGAAATAAGGGTCTTGCATCCAGACATACTTCATGTAGTCTTAAGTGACTTCCTTAAATTTTCTGACAGATGTAATGCTCTTTTCTGGATTGGATTTCAATATTGGATATGAAAGCAAACACTGCAGGTGCATTAGAGCTATTGAGTGTAGCAGCTATTATAGCACTGCATGGAACAGTGGAATAGTCCTTGCTTTCTGCTTCATGTAGTAGGCAAGCAGACTGTAAGGAACCAATTTTGAGAAGAGAAGCCTATGAACTTCTCTGTAGTGACAGCACTATTTATTTTCTGATTTCATTTTAATTATTTTCATGAAATAAAACGCCTGAAATATGCTGTTAAGGTTGTGTGGGGTTTGTTTGCAAGCAGTAGCAGCTATTGAATTAATTCCAGGGTGCTTCGAATAAGATCAGTAAATGATAATGCAGTTCACGTCAGAAAAACGAAGATGAGGATAGTAGTCTTGAGTATCTTTCTCTCCTACTGAATACCTCCTGCGGAGCAATTCCACTGAAAGACACTTGAATAAATGAAGGAAAATAACTGGTTATGAGCCTGCAATTTGATAACTTTGTGTAAACTGTTCCTTCTTCTTCCTTTCTCTTACTCTGAAAAGTGCAATGCAGCTTCTGCCTTGGTCTTAAGATATTTTTGAAGGCACAAGGCTGTATTAAAATAGCAGTCTTGTTTAGTTGCTTCACCTGCTATATGGACCATATTTCTAGATTCTCTTGGTCGCTGAGATAGATACACATCTCAGGCTTTCTTAGGTCATACAAGGTTAATCCTTTGCTGTGTCACAGGTGAAATGTGAAGCTGTAGAGTTACAGCTCTAGTTGAAGGTAAAAGGGAATTGCAAGCCCTTCAAGCCTGGATGCCAGGGATAGAGTGTGACTTGTGTTGTAAAAGGTGAGTGTGTTTGACTTGTGTGGTTTATGTGCAAGGTAGGATGCTGCTGTCTGCCTCTGGTTGCATTGAGCCTGGAGGGCAAAGAGAAGAACTGGCAGGAATTGGAGCCCTTGGTCAGGCTGGAGAGAACACAGGCAGCACTTTTAGATCTGGTAACCTTTCGTGTACCTTGCCTGTGGCTCTGATGAGAGAAGAGCTTGGAACCGGTGCTTACTGTTGACTTAGGGGAGCTATCTGTACTCAGGTTCATTCCTCTCAAAATGATGGCAGAAGACTGATATTGCAAAGTATAGGGGTTCGTGGCATGTCATGGTGCCAAAGTGAGTATGTAGTAGCTGAGAATGATCAATTTGTGTGTTAAAAGCTTCAGTGCTTACATTCTTTAAACTTTAATCAGCCCTGCCTGGTGGAACAGCTAGTGTTTAGAGTAACGCTTAATTTGTAATAAGTTTGGAATTAGGGCAGTGTTTTCATGGTACTCAGCTTGCAGTGAAGAGAGAGCTGAAACTACAAGGATCATTAAACATGATCCATTAATGTTGGGGGGGTGTGGGTTTTGGCAGTATTAAGCTCCATATTATTGTCTGTGCATTCTTCTGTCCACACTAAATACTTCGTCAGTTGACAAATATTTGAAACAATTCTTTGAGTAATGAAAGCTTGGATTACTTACAGTAACACTGAATAGGCCTGCACAGTTCATAGGTGTAGTAACTATCAGGCAGTGCTGCTGCTTTTTGGAGTAGCATCTACTATTTGTAACTATCCATCTGATATACTTTGAGCATGTATAGCATCAAGAGGTTTCCTTGACCACTTGATGCATTATTGTAAGCTTACAACTGTTATATACTCTTCTGGTGTCAGAAGACCCTAGTATGATGTGTTTTGGTGAGTGAACAGTTACAAAGAATGCAGAATGTCAGAAGCTTTAGAGTGAGGGGGCTTGTCAAAGAAGTGGTATCTTTTTGGGTATAGTGTGAAAGAACTAATGACACACCTCCTGACACTCTGGAAACTAAAGTTTTGTTTGAGGACCAGATTGTTTTAAGTATAGAAATTATTGTTTGACCTTCTGGAGGATTTGGAGTGTCATAGCTGCTGTTAGAGGATTCATTTTACAGTGAGATTGTTTTTCGGTTTATTCCCCCCCCCCCCCCATCTTCC
>JANRGW010042577.1:0-44411 GCA_024733675.1 Psilopsiagon aymara | reverse complement strand
GAAGGCCACCAGATTGGTCAGGCAGGATTTCCCCTTAGTGAAGCCATGCTGGCTGTCACCAAGCACCTTGTTGTTCTGCATGTGCCTCAGCATGCCTTCCAGGAGAATCCGCTCCAAGATTTTGCCAGGCACAGAGATGAGGCTGACTGGTCTGTAGTTCCTTGGGTCACCCATTTTCCAGTTCTTGAAAATGGGGGTTATATTTCCCTTTTTCCAGTCGTTGAGAACTTCATCTGACTTCCTACTTCCGTAGTTCCTAACTTTCTGTTGCTAGTTGCTATGCCTCCTAACATTTACAGACACCATGATTCAGTTGTTTTCTACAATGTCCTATTGGCATACAATAATGGATAGTAAATCCTCCAGAAAGTAACAAAGAACACTCAGATTTCCAAATGCCCTTTTCAGCTGCAATTAGAAATCAGCTCAGTTCAGATGACTATTAATTTTGTGGAATCATAGATTCATTGAACTTTTCTGGATTTCAGATCTGGCAGTGCTATCTCTAAAACTCTTGATTTCCTACCTTTAAACTTAATTGATTTGGGCCAGTTAGGCCCATAGGCATCAGTCCTTTTTATGTTATAAAATTATTATACAAATGCTCAACAGTGCTTCCCAAAGAAGAATGCTGTCTCAGTGGTCATTATGACAAGCTATAAGGAAACTTCATTTAATTCCTTGTACTTTTAATAATCAAGCCATACCAACTCAATAGCTACATTAATTTTCTTTGAGACAAAGCCAGGTTAAGTCCTCCCCCCCTTTTCTCTCTTTGTTTTTTTTTTAAGGTACAGAGGATTATCCTGTTGCACTTCGCTACAGGTGTATCACAGAAACAGCATGCAGGATATCTCCCAGGCCAAAGCCACAAGACCCTTTTCCATCTGCAAGGAGAATGATGCAGCTTCTGGTTTCTCAAAAATGGCCTGAGGCACATCGTCGAGCAGTACCTGTTTTATGCAGGAGAGGGCAGCGATATACATATGTACAAACTTAGCAATTGAATTGACTTGAGTTTGGACGCACTTCCTATGAGTGTATGGCTCTCCTGGAGGTTCAGCTGCCTCTCATGATAGTGCAATTAAATCATGAGAAATCCTAATGTGTCATCCAGCAACCTCACAATGACAACTCAAACTGAATGCAGGTAGCTTGATGCTAAATGAGAGGGATCAAAGGTGTGGGGTTGAAAAGCAATTGTAAAAGATACAGAATATGCTGTTGGGAGAAACAGATTCAGCTTGGAAGAAAGCAGATATCCACAACAATTTGCCACTTCTTTAAGAGCTGAAAAATCAGATTTTTATTTAAATATAGCCACCCACAAACATGAAGTAAATAGGAAGTAGATTCCTAAAGTGTCCAAAGCTGAAATACGCAAACCATTTCATCATTAGATTCAGTAGGACCTGGGTATCTAAAGACCAGCATGTATCTGAGCCTGAATAATGTTTCAATAGCAAGTTAGTGACACTTACAAAACCTGAAAAGGTTTGCTCCTGAAAATGTTCACTAAACTTTCACAAATAGAGTTACTTATACTTTCGGAAAATATTCCAACTTCTTCCCATAACAGAAGCAGTTCCTAAGGATGTCCATTTGGATTGTAACTTTTTTTTTTTCATACAGAGCTCAGAGAGAGAGCTTCAAGACAAAAATAATACTCCTTAATATACAACAACAGAAATTAAAAAGCACAATTTAAAGGGGATTATTTCACAAACAGAAGGAGCAAGATGAGCTAAACCCAAGCACATGCTTTCCATGCATCTCTGACACATCCAGTACAAGCACCACCAAGATATGCTTAATGCATAACTTAGAGCAACAAGTAGGTATCTGCAGATATTCCTTTAATACAAATTTGTATTAAGCCAGTTTACAGGGGAAGGCTCACAAGTGCACCAAGAAGCCCAGTAAATTCACAAATCAAAAGAGTTCATGTTGCTCTGAATCCAATTTATAACATTGGGTACCATCTGGATACAACATCCCCTACCACCCAAAGCCCTAACACGAGCATCCCTGAAGGATCCTGCACCCTTCCTTCAGGGATACTCAGTATCCCCTTCCTTGGTAAAGCTCAATCACACTTACCTGAACAAATCACCCACCCCACAGGAACTCCACACATCAAGAAAGATACCATTTGGCAGTGGCTTAGTGAAAGTGTCCCTTCCTGAAGTGGAAGGAGCTGCTTCCGGAATAGATTTTTGGAGCAAAGGATCATCTGTGTACAGGGCGTATGTTTACAAACAGGTGCTGAATGCCTGCACATCACCCTCAGGCATAATAAAAGCCATCACAACATGTTATCAGCATGGTCTGACAAAAGGCAAAGTATCTGGCACCTCCAGCAGCAGCGCCCAGGAAAGGCAACCAGGGGGCTGAGCACCAGGTACTCTATGTTGCTAATGCTTGCCTGTATGAGTGGGCATTTTATTCACATGGCTTGTACATGCACATGAAGCTGAATGGAAAAAAACTATGTGAATACTTCAGCTAACATAAAGAGCCAATTTGCTAATAAATAAAATAACTAATTAATTAAATAACTCCCAGCAACAACAAATCAAAGGATAAAATCAAATACACAGAAAGTACACAAAAAGGTCTCTATTTCAGCAACAAAACTGCAATAACTAGAGCTGTGTCAACAGTACCTCTCAGTGGCCACATTAATCTGCTACCTAAAAGATGGAAGAAGGAAAAAAAAAAGTCCTGAATGGAAACACAAGTGAGCTAAGGAAGAAAAATATTTTAAATAAATAAATAAATAGAATATGTACAAGGCAAACATAGATCTGGTATCCTGCCTGGAATAATCTTGGAGACGTTGTTTCGAAGAAACTGATTTCCCCTTCGTCTTTTAAAAAGATGGATGTGAACAGATATTGTTCAACCTATCATTTGTGTGCCACATGCACACACTTCCCACATGTCCTGCTGATATAATTCCTCCAGCCGTGAAGACTCATATTTAATATGATTGAAAGTATAGAACCCATTGGAAAGATTTCAAAAATGCGAAGTAAGTTCCAAACCAAGCTAAATAATCTTCACTTCTTTCCATGTAGGCTGCAGAAGGGGCAAATGGGGAATGGGATACATATATCCATTTACAGTGTATCTAGATAGCTAAAAATAACAAAGCAGAAAGTTATTTTTGACATTCCTGCACTTCACTTCTGCAAGCCAGCAAAGAGCTAGATGATCGATTTGTGTCTAGAAAAAGGTGGAACCTGCAGACAGCCAAGTCATGTGCATGGTGCAGGCAGGGCTAGGAAACACTTTTCTTTGCCCTGCCCGGGGCATTAGTACACGGATCAAGAAGCACAAGGCGTGGCCTCCAGAGCACACTGCTAAAGCAAAGCCCATAAGCATATGGGACAAAAAATACACAGACTATTCTGAGGATATCGTGAGTGTACACTTGCATTACAATTAAAGAAAAGGAGAAACAGTAAGGACTCTTAAGTAAAATCTTAGCAGCTGTAGCCACTCAAATACTGGAAGATATGGAATGAAAACAAAGCCTGCTTCTGACATCCACCTCACCAAGACAATCCAGCGATATGATTCGTGCAACATCTTCCAGCCTTGATAATTCTGATATTCATTTAATTTAATACAGAAATAAGCAAATTGACCACTGCTAAGTATAAGCCAGTATCTATTTGGTATACAGGAGTGTTCAAATGTCCTCTACCTAGCATTTAAATGCAAGCTGGAGTGGTAAATTTCCTCTGCCTGTAAATCTTCCAGCCAGTCATTAACTCCTTGGTAAAGGACTGGCACCTCATATATTGTCACTTAATTATGTTATGCTACATTGGGCTTCCTAGGAGGCACTCATTTAGCACAAAAAACACCCCTAAAGAAAAACATGTAGACAAGCTGCCTCAGCCAGAGACAATGTAGAGTGCTGCTGATGGAGAAAAAGAAATTACAACTAAACAGCCTTTGGAACAGAAGGAGAAACTGTAGTGACAGGGAAAACGAAACCAAGCATGGACATTTGAACCATCAGATAAACAGCATCTGACAGGACATTTTAGATCTGGAAGGAGGGGGCAGAGGAGGAGGAGAAGTGCACCAAAGTGGAAATAGAAAATTACCCTCCTGAATCAATGAGATGTGTTTGGAATGGGTCACAGAGGAAGGCGAGTGCAAACATCAGCAAGTCAAGAAGCTGACTGTGGTACCTTGCCCCTGAACCTGGTCCTCAGAAACGAGAGATGGCTGAATAAATTAAAACCCACCTGTTCTCAGCTCCTACATTTGTGACATTGAAATGAAAATGGTTTTTGGGCACAGCCTTACGAGCACAAGGAAGACATCACTGCTGAATTCAACATCAGCAAAGGACATTCAGAGCACTTCAGAATTACCCTTCTCACCCCAAAGAAGACAGACAAAGAGATGCTTCAATGTTTTCTCCTATGTAAGGAAAAACTACCCTATACAACACACACAGCCTTCAGAACCTATCGCCAAAAAAAAACACACCAGCAAAACTGAGCATAAAATAGCCACATCAGTGAGGGATATAAAACAATACAAGCTCTGCCATGTGGCAGTAATGCACTCTTATTTTCTTCAGTCACTGAAGCCACTGTGGATGCTACTACGGATGGAGCACTTAGAAGGCTACAGAAAGACAGGATTGGATCTTTTTCTACTCCACAAGAAGGATTTGGAGCATTTAAGATAATAAATGTTTACAGCAGAAGCTCTCCTCCCCTCTCCTTTGTAAAAATCAGCATTTCTCTCAGTCCCAGTGATAGGTACCTGTCTGGAAATAGCTGTGTTCAAAGCACAGTTGCAGCTGCTGTGCTTGGCAGCTTTGCACTGAAGTCTACATCAAGTCACTGGAAAAAGTCAGGAATTTTGTGGACAGCCAACGTTCAAGTAGGCTCTTTCCCCACCTCACCCTCCAAAATAGAATTTTCATGATAATACCAGATATAGGGTGATCCAAATCTTGGTGAGAATTTAGGCTCAGAACCTAAGATGCATGAACATACCCCCCTAATTTGATTGAAAAAAGAATATTCACAAATATTTGCCCCCCTAATTGTCATTGATAAATTGATACTTTATACTTGTAAAGAAAACCGACTTCCTGAGAAAACACAACTAATATATCAGGGAGTGATAAACTGGTTTTGATTCATATCTTTTCTTTGTTTCACCTCCCAGAGGTGAAAAGAAAAAGCATTCTTTGAATCCATGGATGGTAAGGGACTAATGGTGCTGTTTGTCTATAGAAAACTATTGTTTACTAACAGATCACTGCAGGTAAGTAAGGAACCTTCTCAATAATGGAGGTGTTTGCAAAATAACTTGGGGTTCCTACCTGTGCAATTAAGGAGGCACTGAGACATGCAATTGCCTTATGTGCTACTGAAACAAGTACTACAGAGTGTACTTAAATGATCTCTAAAACAAGATGCAACATTGGTGCGTATTCCTCTAAGCTGGAGAAAATAAATGAATTGTAATCTATCCTTTCCCTTTCCTTATCTTCACATCACTTTGCCAGCTGATTGCTTACAAACAACCAGCTCACAGAATCTGCAATATTAGTGAAACCTTAGTCACCAGTTCTGGCTGCCTAGAAGTATGAAAAGCAGCAGCACTGCAAGCCTGTGTTAGAGATGGTCAGGAAATTATACCCCCACTTCCCTGGCCACACAAAAGCATTTTAGGAAAATGAACAATTTCCAACTTAATTGGAGTTTCCAGTTTACATTCAGAATGAAGTTTTGTTTCTTTCTGGCAACTAAAACCTTTTCTCAGTTCAGTAATTTTTAGTGTTTTTGAAGACAGCCTAGAAATACAACCCAAGTGGAAAGTTTTCATTTAAGGTTTTTATTTCATCACAAAGTTTATTCCTCCCATCCCACAGATTTTTGACCAATTAACCAATCAGCTCACAAGAAAAGTGCCTTTCATTACAAAGGACTTCCACCTTCTTTCTTAATTTTTACACACTCAGTTCACATTTTACTGCTCACATCCAAAAATCAAACCCCTGAATGTTTATCAAGGGGGAAGGTTAAAATCAATTTGTAAAGCTTACTCTAAACTAGTGCAAATATGTTTTGAAACATTCATTGTAAATGTCATGAAACAATGCTGATATCACCATTCTGGACAGATTTTTACATGTACTAAGAGTCCACAAAGTCTGAGAGGGTTGGCATCTCACTGAAGAACTAAAGGCAGATGACAAGGTTTCGAATAAATCACAGCAGCAGAAGTCTGCACTAGTTTCAGGTCACTGAGATCTCTGGACGCACCTGAGAGCTGTCTGCTTTGCTTTCACTACAGGAAGAGAAAAAAGAAACCACAAAGGGTGCTGCATACAGGATCTTCAAACCTTTGAGTAGTTCCACTTTTACAGAAGGGAAATATATATGTATTTTTATATATATATAGCATGTATATAAATATTTATATATAGCATGCAAACATGGCAATTGCCAATCAGACTGTCTATCAGAAGGTAAAATATTTGTGCTCCTTCAGGGGACAGAAATGTGCTTTAGCATCTGCTAGTTTTCAGAGATAACTTTAAAAGACTGTGCTAAATTGGAATCTACACGTTTCAATATATAAAATATAAGCTATTTGATCTCCTCCACTGAACTTTAATCTCCAGTTTGCTAGCAACCTCTGGCCTACAAACCTTTATCAAAAGTACCAAACTGAAAAAGGAAATATGCAGAAGATAATAAAAACCAGAGCAAGAAACTGCATACAGATGCTGTCTCTATTCCCTAACACTGAACCCCTTTTTCATAGATAACTATTCTCTTTTCATACATTAACATCTAAGCTACCCCAAGTTGCAGTCAAGAATATTAGAAGTAGCTAAATGTGTTATCCCAGCAACTTCATAAGAAGATGGGATGTTTGGGCCATACACATGTTGGGCTGGGACTCACTGTAAGTGGGCCAAATTCTCAGTGCTCAAATTCCACCAACTCTATTGTAGCTACACCATTGATTAGTTGGCCTAGTAAACTAGGTTTCTACCTCTTCATTCTCCAAGGTTGCTATCTTATTCACCTCTGCCTCTTTTGGACAGTTCATCTTAAAACAAATGAACAAGAGCAGAAAATGACCGTGCAGTGGCAATCTACATGCTACAAAGTCACCTGCCTAGAAATCTAGGCAATGAAAACTGCAATGCTGGATCCACAGGCGTTCTACATGAGTCCAACAGCAGGAAGACCAGATCAGCAGCATAAGGGGCCACAGCTAACCAGCTCATAACCATTTTATCAGGGACATCATAGAGCAAGAGCATGTGTTCCCCCTGCTTTATAACTCACACACCCCAGCAGCCACATGAAGAGCAGCAACATCCTAATGAGCACACCTAAATGTTTCTCTAGAGGTTTTCCCTGTCAGCTTTTTACAGGCCACTATGGGGACTCTAGTATGAAATATAATACCTTTTGTAGTACTGTGTTTGTCCCTGCAGAATTAGTTTTCTTCCTGAATCCAACAAAAACAAAGGAGGAAGTATTTTTATTTTCTTTCCTCTTCTGCTTCCTTAACCATACTTTAAGACCCATCTTTTAGTAAAAAATTTCCACTTGGGGAAAGCCCAAATTCTGTTTCCACAGAAAGATAAGGACTGTGATGTTAAATCATGTGAAAATAAATCATCTTCGACAGTGCTTCTCATAAAGTATCACCACGTTCGTTAGAAGACAAAATGATACCAATGGAAAATAAATGAGCCTAACTATTGGCCGTGGTGGATACACATAGAATAGTTTATACAGTTTTTACAGAGGGCAACAAAAATATACTTAAAAGAGATTTAATACTTGCATGCCAAATTAGTTGTTTTGTAAAATACTGTTTTATCAAATAAGCCCAGGTCATCCCAAAAGGGGAAAAAATCATAACTGTTTTTCCTTGTTTATTCAAAACAGTTAATACTTTCACCATGAAGGTCATCAAAGTGCTCATCATGTATAGATTGCTTCTTTCAAAAGCCAGAGTTAAGCCACATGTTCTGTATTTCATCCTTGTATTTATGGTATTCAACAGAAAGCTGCATGTTCCGATATGGGATCACATCTTACCACTCTATATTGAAAAATATGCACCATGTCATGTATTTGGCATAAAATTAGCCAAGTAATTACTTAGGTTGCACTGCATTTCAGACTGGTCCTGTATCATAGTGTCCATGTATAGCAAAGATACACATTGTCCCTAACTGTGGTTTACTTCAAGTCTCCTTGTCTCAGCACATATGCTTAGAAAGATAAGAGATTTATTTGCTACTTCTAAAAGGGTTGTTCTATCACAATCCCTATTCAAGAATGCCAATCATATAACAGAGATAATGTTACCAGTCAGAAACATCATGCTTTATCCCAATAAACCAGGACTCTCAAGACAAAAGGAAGGTGGCAAGAGTCCTTAAACCTTTAAAGATCTATTATACAAATATTTTTATCAGAAACTTGCATTCATAAATGAGCTTTTGATACAAGCAGTATTTCACTATGGATACTGCAAACTCTATAATAAAAACCAACTCACACTTTCCAAAGACTGTTATATGTGGGCATGAATAATAAGTACAGAAGCCTATTAAATCCTGTTGTTAATATGTTCCAAAGAGCAGAACATTTTAAGTGTGAAGAAGTTTATAATGGTTTTATTGCACTTACCTGCTCATAGCATCGAACTCTTTTTGATAAAAGGTGCATTTGGAAGCCAAATGAGCCAACAAAACAAGAACAATGGAAATATTTTTAGTGTAATAACAGAGTAATTAGATTGTATTCTCCCATAAGTTGGTAGAGAGACAACGGGTTTTTCTGGGCATTTATTCATTGGCCTCATGATGAACATGTTAACCATCTCTTTGAAGAGTCTTACAGTTTTGTCATTAAAAAAACAAATCATCTTGTAGTAATATGCCTACTTATTCATAGCTGAGGGTATTTTTTTCTGGTGAAAAAGATAAATAATCTCACACTGAGAAGATTGCACAGGCTTGTACTAAAGTATCATCCATGAAAGTAGAAATGTCTCTGTGCTTAGATTCGAGACAAACCTCAGTGGGAAACCAAGTGCAGATGATGCAAACCTCATTGCCTCGAGTCTACATTCTTACCTGACTACACAAAGCATGAGTGAAACCAAACTTGCACTATTAATCTGACATCATAACTTCCTTAGGCTGGGTCCAATCTGACATCATAACTTTTCTAGTCCCAGGGTCCTCCTCAGACTTTGCATCTGAAACTTCATGAAACAATAAGCCACTGTGGATTATGGAACCACTCTGCTAGAACTATGGAAAATACTGTGCTTCAGCCAAGGTCTTGCCAAAACCTGGACTGCCACATACCCAGTGGGTTAGATCAATTAGCACAGACTTAGTAAACCATCTGGAGACATCTTCATGACTATGAAATAATTCTTCAGAAAACCTCAAGACCACATGTGAAAGATCTCTACCATGTTTAAACTCCATGCCACGATCTGGACCAACAGAATTTGAAGTTGTATAAGCAGATATTTCTGCTCAGTTTTTTTCCTTACCTATTCCTCTGGTATCAAATATCATACCTTGGCTTGTGCCTCAAAACTCTACACTAAACATCTAGCATAGGCAACAGTTTTTCCTTTGCTGGAAGAAATTTCAGAACATATATTTGCATGCAACATGGCAGAATACAGTCCTGACCAAATAGATTTCTAAACCTCTGACAATAAAGTCTCATTCTGAGATGAAGTTACAAAGTTCTGCTGGAAGATGCTGCCCAAGGAGGATGTGTAATCTTCATCAGCAGAGCCTCTTCAGAGCAGGTCAAATGTTAGTCAAGAAGAATTTGGCTTAGCTAAGTCTGCTTCTGAGAAAGGAGCAATGCAGAGTAATTGCTGAAGTTCAAAGCTTCCAGACATGATTGCTTTAAGTCCAGAATACGCAACAAAGAGCAGAAATAAATGTTCTTGCATTAAGTTTGCTGAAATAGGGCTACTTGAAATGTTCATGTCAAAATCAAAACCAAGCTGAACTTCTCTAGTTTAAAGTTCTGCTCCACAGCCAAATGGAAATACAAGCCTATTGTGCATGAATGAATTCTAGATTATTTGAGCCGGCTTACAAATTTACATGGAAAATCAAGCACTCCCCTGCAAAAAATAACAACAGCATTTAAAGTTTCATAGGGAAAAAAAAATTTTAATTCTGAAACTTAAAATCAGTCTTTGGGTTTTTTGGTTCTTTTTACTACCTCATGACAAACAGAACCCCTTGATTTTGCATAAACCAGTTGTATTTTCTACAGTCTGCATGACTGACGAGTGAAAAAAAATCATCTTCAAATACATCAAGCTCAAAATAGGATTTTTGAGTAGAACATTTTTATATGGAAGTCATCAACTCATAAAGAAGAGTTTTTCACCCTGTTGTCCTCCAGGGCTTGTACTTTGAGCAACTTTTCCAAGAGCAACATTGGTTCTCTTTGCAATTCATCTCTCCAGTGAGCATTTTTAGAGTTGAAGAAGTGGCAGCAGGGAAAGAAGGAAAAAGACAACAATGTGAACATATTTAAAACAGGGATTCTGTAGGAATGAGGCAGTTCGGTTTTGCATGCGTGTATTTTAAATCTAAAGGAAGTCTCGCTTACAAGGCAAAACCACTAGCGGTGTGAATTATATGACTCAAACTTCCTCCAGTTTGGCAGGGTGGTAAGAGCTCTGCGGAAGGCAGCCACTGTGGTTTGACTCTCACTGATAATAGCCTACCCTCCCTTCCCCCTGAAAACTCAGCACTCTAAAAATAATACGGAAGTAAAAGGAGAGCCATTTCCTTGCCAACACCAATAGCTGGGAGGCCTGGAATGATGCCATTAGATACCCTGCTATTTATTGCCCATTTCCACCCCATAGGATGCTTGGGGAAGTAGTTGCCAAAAGGAAAAAAAAAAAGAAGTGAGAAAAAGAAACCTTCCTGTTTGGCTTAACATTTGACAGGACAAAGTCAGATAATTCTAGCTCTGCATTTTGCACGTTCTTGCCCACAGTTGTTTTCCTCCAGAGGCTCCTTCTAAAAACAAACAAGGATTTTTATACATCACTGCTTCCAAAGCAAACACAGGAAGTATCTTCTCCAGTCTCCTACACATACCTTCTTCTGTACTTTGCCTGCTGCTTCACTGTCACTTCACTGGGCATTTTCATTCTGGCCAGCAGAAAAACAGGAGTGTTAAAATATATATACCCAGTAATTCCGTTTCCTTCAGAAATTACTGTTTCATAAATACCAAGAATTGTGCAAGTCAGCTGCTATTTTGACATTGTCTCAAATCAGAGATATGACTCTGGGGGAAGGTAAAGGGAAAGAGTGGGGAAAGAGCAATTTCTTAAGAATCATTAAGTTTATTATCTCCTCTCTGTCCAATTCAGGGAAAATTCAAACTAGTTTCCTACCTTCTCAAAAAAGGGCATACCTGATAGGCTAGAAAAGTGCCTCAGCATGTCCTCCTAAAGCTGTTCCGGTTCATTTAAATTAAATGCAACTGAGGACCAAGACAGACTATCACCTAGTAGATCCAAGCTAGTCACCTCAGGATCTCCAAAGGCTGCTCCATTGAGGAGCAGTTATGGCTTACAAATTACATCAGAATTTGCAATAATATAGGAAAAAAAAAAATGAGGCTGAAATAAGGTGAATGTCTGAAGACTTGTTTTGAACATGTTTGCTCCAACTTGAAGCTGGCTGTGAAATGGTCCAGCATGTCTTTCCTCATGTGAAAGGCAATTAACTTGCTTCCAACTTAATTAACCAGATGCACAGAAGCCTAGTATGTGGGTGAGGGGAATGTCAAAATGTGTAGTTTTGAAGTTGCCAGATTTTTTTCCTTAATTTTTCATACAAGTAAGCATATCTTAAAGACTTCATCCAAGTACATAAATAGTTCCAGGTCACTCAAAACTACAGTCATGCAAGTTTTTGATTAATAAATAAACCACTTGTCAATAAAAAAAAAATCCCCAGCTGAGAAGGGAGGGAGATGACAAGCTTTCCAACCTCCCTGCAATCCTGGGTCAGTTCTAATGCTAGCTGGATCTGGAATAGTCACATGGCTGCTATATCCTCCTTCATTCTTAATTGCCAAGTAACCAAGTCATTAAAGTTTTTCATTTCTACAGCATGACACACCCTCTGACAACAATTTACTTCAGGCAACACAGTAGCCAGCCCTTTCAGGGCAGCATTAATCCCTTCTGAGCTGCTGCAGCTGAGCAGTAGTGGACATTCCAGCCCTATGTCAGAGACCTGGGCAAGCTCCACTCTCCGCTCTGGCCTCCTGATACAGCCTAGTTCCAACACAGAAGGGTAACCACCCAACTTCTCCAGCCAGGTCATCACTCTGAGTGATGAGGACTGGGCAGACTGGATCCATCCTGAACCACAGCCTATAAACAAGATACAGTACAACATACTGCATATGGTGGGAGCATGTGGAAATACATCATTGCGTCAGGGTGGGAAGCTTGTAATTCTAAAAGTGTTAGCAGGACAGGAAAAAACAAATCCTTCTGCGTGAGGACGCAAAAGAGGAGACAGAGTGAAAGACGTTTCTCTCCCCACCCACCCTCCTTAGGGAAAGAGGCATCCACACAGGACAGCCAAAAGCCCAGTAGTCAGATCTCGTAACGCTGAAGGAACAGCAACCTGAGAATCAAGACCTCATGTTTGGCAGATATCTCCTGCATTCCCAGGAAAAACTTTACCCTCCAGGGTATTGGCTATTCTGAGCTCTCTGCTCTGGCTTTGTACAGAAACTGAGTGCCAGATCACAGAATTTTTTCCATGCAAAAGTTTCATCCAAAGTGACAAGTTTCCATGAAAAGTTCTAATGAAAAAAATGTTCTCTTGGGAAATTCCTAGCCAGTTCTACTCTTTACGTTAAATCATGGCCATGGATTTACAGCACTTTGCTCCACACATGCTGATGGGAGCCTATTAAAACTGCACTCAGCTCTGGTTCCTCCTCCACCCCTTCTCTGGGGCATGTAAAATCTTGCATCCTTTGGGTAGTATATAATCTCCTGGTCAAAAAATGCAGTACTTTTTTTTTTTTTTTTTGTGAATCAAATCCCATTATTTGTCAGGAGCAAAGCACTGAGGCCTGAGTCTCTGTAAGTAGCCATACGTAGCTGTTCTGCCTGCTGAGCTCATCTCAGATGCCCTTTGTGGATGGTGTGGCAAAGACTTTATGATCAAGGAAGGTTTTCTGTTACTTGCAAAGGGTTACAAGCAACTGAAAATTCTTTGCTTCCTCCCTGCTGTTTCACGAGAGCAATGTCATCTTTTAAATAAGCAGAAACAGTTGAAAACAGCAATAAATCTCCCTCCAATGCAGTGCACAATATCATTGAAACTACTTCTGTGAATTCAAACATTTGAATTGTAATTCTCAGCTTTAATAAAATTTCTGTATGCATAGAAATTAAGTTAGTTTCTCTTGGCAGCTTTCAATATCAATTTCATGAGCAGTAAAGATCAGAAGTCAGTCTAGCCCTTTAGGTTTTTAGGAGGATGCTTTCCTGCTCTTCCCAAAGCTTGCAGCCTTGCCATTCACAGTCCCATCATTTCCTTCTTTCAAGGATACTACTGGGAACTCAGCACAAAGCTGTCTGCACTTACATGTCATCCATACTACAAACTCTAGATCCATGTTAAATTTGGACCGAAGTACAATACAGTTGCAATACTGGAAAGTATGAAGTTATGAAGATCATTGATTTCTACATGGCAACAAAGAACAGACACTAAGGATTAAGCTGACTAGAGTGATATCATCTTTTATGCTTGCCAAGTGCAAGTACACGGACAGTTCCCCTGGAGTAAGCCATGTGCAGTGCTGTCACTTCTTCACAGCAACTTGTTTGCATGCTAAGCCTTTACTCTTATAGCCAGTGATCAGTCAAGACACAGTGTTGATCTGATCTTGAGAAGAAGCAGCCAAATGAACTGTGAACCTGCAATTTCTGAGCAGAGATTTCTTCCTGTCCAGGTATCAAAATAAGAATCATTCATTTTTAAAATGTATCTCCAAACAATCAGCAACAGGTGAAACAACAGCCTACCTTGGACAGGAATATACACAGGAGCCATTTCAGTATAGCACATAGCCAACACCACTAACTCTGCAGAGCTTCCTTTCTTTCAATTATCAAGGCTTGTGACACCAAAGCTTCAATCCAAATTCTCTCATCCTGCTAAATTCTGGGAAATCAGTGTCAATAAAGAAAGTGCTACTACAATATACACGTTACAGTTGTATATGATGATTGCAAGTGCATTAAGGCTTCTCCCAGCTTCTATGCAGTAGAATAAAGCAATGAAAAAAACACCATTTTCCTTTAGGCCTCTTTTCCCAATATTGCAAAACACCAACTATTCTACCATCTTCTCCTCCCCTAGCTGATAGAGCTCTGCACTTTTACAGTGTTTGTACTTGCTCTGCTTAGAATTCAATCTTCTCTGGTGATCTGCATGCAGGCAAATATTGCCAATGGCACTAATGTATATTTGTTCTTCTTGAATTGCATAGAGAAATATTGTTGCTATGCGGCAAGCACAAAACAATCCAGAAGTCACCTGACATCTTCCATCAAACATTTAGGAGTCATCAAACTTAATTTCCCCTTTGTGCCATAAAACGCCAAGAGGAAGCTTTAATAGATTGTATTATGTAACGGTTCTATAAAAATAGCAGGCCAGCACTGGAGTACTTCCTTCCTGAGGCCCAATAACCTATGCTGAAAGGATACACACTGGTTTCCCTGGCAACCATGAGAGATGACACTAGGCGAAAAACAGCAACAAAAGGACCATTTTTTGCTCAGTAAAATAAGGTCTGGCTTCAAGCTTGTGATACAGTGAATACAGAGTGCCTGACAGAGAGAGAACCGGTTAATAATTCTGCTCAGGTCCCAGTGACCTTGCAAGGCTGTTAATGCTCTTCATTTCTTTTTGTTTTGCCTGTTAAAAAAAAAAAACAGTAATACCAAAACCACAACAGAGAACTCACGTCAGCAAGGATTAGTTTAAATTTTTTTTCCCCATTAAAAAAAGGAATTAAATGAAACTTGAGGCAGCACCACTTTAGAGATTCATCTACCCCACAAGCATTTCCACAAGACATTCATTCTTCCCTCCACTTGCATAGAACACAGGATTTTCACATTTTGTTTTAAATGACTCCTTTCTATTTCCAAGCTTAGTGCTCCATTGTCCAGCAGACAGCTGATTTTAGGACATGGCCTTTGCAAGTAACCAAAATCCAAACTCACTCCCTAAAACTCTCATGATAATACAACACTATGCTGAAGGCACAACCCAGTGGGCCAGAATACTTAAGAACAAGGTTGTCACTCTTGCCTTATTCAGTCCTTTCACAGTCCCCCTCCTCCCCAGGGAGCCAGACAGAAAAGTGACAAAAATGCATTTTATTTCAGTCCAACCATAAGGGCTGCAAGGTTCCTTGTGGCATAACCACACAAGCTTATTCTTGTCACCTTCAGCTT
This sequence comes from Psilopsiagon aymara, assembly GCA_024733675.1. Lineage (NCBI taxonomy): Eukaryota > Metazoa > Chordata > Aves > Psittaciformes > Psittacidae > Psilopsiagon > Psilopsiagon aymara. Next base: position 28,820 of record JANRGW010042577.1, on the reverse strand, counting down.
CTCCCAGATTATTTTTAACTCTGGCTTGCTGCCCCAAATCCTGCTGAGGAAATTCCCACACCAACAAGCTGCTTTTTCCACTTGCCTCTCAAACCTTTGGGATATTTGGGTATTATATAGTGCCTAACAGCAGTGGTAGTGAGTAAACACCAATAATTCTGCAAGGAAGGAAATAAAAAAAGGGGAAAAAATTGGTTGTTTTCACTAAAATCTAGAAAGCAGCTATCTATCGCTCATTTTCACCCTTTCCTTGAAACTCTCTCCCTTTTTGTAAGTTAGTAAAAAGGGAGGAAACACATTTGAACAGGAAATGCAGTGGTACATAACTCCCACTGAGCAACTCTACCATCTTGAAATGATCCTAGAATCCTCATGTAAGTGAGAGAAGTATCACAAGCACTGCAGAAGAGGAATTCAAGGAACAGAGAGACCAGGCGATGAATCCACAATACCTCATTAGTCCATAGCAGCAGGAGAAGGAAGTCAATCCAAAGCCCATTCAAAGCCATTTCTATCCCTCAGTAGTACCTTTATCATGGACATATCTTACAGGCAACAAATAAAAGCATTGGCTAGGGCCACAAAGGTGGCTCTGAAGTGGTGTATCGCTTTCCCCCTCAGCTGTAACAAAGTCTCTCTTGTGTTTTTAAAGCAAAGCTTTGCCACACAAAACATCACAACTCTGCGCAAGAATTCACATTGCAAGAATTCACATGTGCAAGCCACTACTTCATTGGGCATCAGCCCTCACATCAAATAACTATTTTACAGAAGAAGACCAGAAAGGTGATTACACGATATGTATTCCACACACAGGAGCTCTTATTTGACAGAACTCCTCCAAGGCAGGGTAACAGCACACTAGAGGTAACAAGAATTTGAACTTCCTAACAGGCTTTGCTTTAAGAAATTTTCAGATCAGTAGCATACCCAAGAACGCATTTAGTCAAGACAAGCAATATTAAAGAGCACGTAACAGCACAGTTTGGTTTTGTTGTAGATTTGGTTTGGGAATTTTTTGTTGTTTCTGGCTGGGCAGAGAAGGCTGTTGGCTGGTTTGTTGGGGTGGGGGAGATGCTATGCTTTATTTCATTTTTAAAGGGACACAGATTTCTATCACTATCCTACATCGCTCAATCCCATTTTAATATGAATCATATCGCTAAAAATCACATTACCAATGAATTCAAAGTAAAAGTGAATCCAAGTCCCATACAGACAGTTAGTCTCTAACCTACAGCTAACACTAAAAGGTTATAATATTTATTAAGAAAAGCAAAAGGTGAATTAAAAAAACCCTCCATAGCTAAATCAAAGAAATGTAACTCATTTCTAGTTTGGCTGGTTTTTTTAATAATGAAGTCCTCTCTGGCTACCTCAATCTTTCTATGCCCATAGTTTTCTGATATATTTGTATCAGGCTATATTTTAAACACAATATATATACAGACTCCTCCTGCAAAATAACCTGTGTTCTTTTCCAGTGGTTTCATGAGGCTACAGGAGGGGTGATGTCTCAGTCAGGACCCATCCCTGTTCCAGAAACAAACACAGTAAATGATCTTTCCTTATGGTGCCATAGATTCTACCACTCTGGTTTTAACATATGCTGACATCAGACCAAATTACTTTTCACTACATCAGTAAAAAGAATAACTTCCCTGTAATTATGTGGCTTAATATCAGGCTAACAGCAAATCAGGTACACAGACTTTCAGACAACATTTTAAAACAAGTTCTTCGCCACTTGCGATTGCAAAAATCCTGGGGGAATTCTGAAAGAAACATTAGGCTGTTAAACCCAGGTATGCCGGCTGAAATGCCATTTCTGGTCATTACAGTTCAACTTGTTTTAAGTATGTCTTCAGTCTTCAAGTGGCTATTTGGATTTTCCTCTTCATTTCCTTTTGGAAGCAAAAAGGTGTTTGCTGTGGCTGTATTTCAGCAGGGGATTAAGTCACCCCTATATGTTACCTACTTCACAGGATCACGCCCATTCCTCCAGACCTGTTCATACTAGGTGAAATCCTCCCCTGTGCTGAAGGCCAGCATAAGGCCAGGCAGGGAAGAATTATTTAAGGGATTAAATGGGATTTGAGGGGTGTGTAGCCACTGCAGCTGGACAAATTTTCTTCACAATGATTTAACTCTGGCACACTGACCCTTTCAAATAAATACATGAGGCCTTTCTGTATTGCCCAGTTTAGATGAAAACTGATGAGAAATAAATACTTCCATCACCTTCAAGGGAGTTTCAGGCACACACTCTTTGCACTGGGAACAGGTCACTGGTGCAATGCTCTGTGGCTCTCTGTCCTAAGGTTAGCTTTGACACAAGTCTCCACAGTAAGGTGGCAACACGCTCTGAGGACAACTGTCACAGAAAAGTTCAACCCCATTAAATCCAACTGCTCAAGCCAACAGGACATTCCCCAACCTCATGTGGCACAGAACCTCTGAACTCTGAAGCAGAAGCAAGGCAGCCTGGCCTGGAGACCAAAGCATGGAAGAGCCCAGCACCACCACAGTGCCATAGCAGCACGATGTGCATTGTTCACCCTAAGCTCGCTCAGTTCCACAATTGGCAGATATGGAGGCAGATGGGGTAATTGCTTAGGTGTTTAACAGCTCCTGCTCCTACCTGCAAGCACTCTCAGGGAGCTGCCAGCCAAGCAGCTGAATTTGCTGACTCTGTTGCAGGCTTAACTTAGGCAAAACTCCTTCCATCTATCAGAAGCGCTCCACTCGCTGCTCATCAGGCAGCTCTTAACAGTGCCCGCTCATGCTCCTGAGAACGTACCCATGCACACACAACTTACTGCAGCCCCGTTACTTAGTTACTATGCTAATTAAGCACCTAAGTAGGTAGCACTTTAACATATCAGGATTTCAAAAGGCAAGATGAGCTCACTAGGCTTTTCCACTTCCGAGTCACAGCAAGCAGCACCGGAGTAATGAAGCCAGCTATGAACACCTAAAAAATTTAAGCCTCAGAAGACACCCTGTTCATTTAGTATAAGATAAGAGTTCCATACTCTTTGAATTTTAAGGGCAAAACCAAAAATATATCTGCTTCAAAATATTTTAAGACAATAGAGACTAATTAACAGTGAGGGATTTAACCCTACAAAATTACTGCCAGTGTATATAAGACTACACAAATACAAGGAACATGCAATGGTACTGAAGCAAACTAGGAGATGGGGGTGAGAGAAACACACATTTGAAAGCGAGCCAGGGCATGATAATATTGCCGATTAGAGTGTGCTGAGCTTGCAGTCACCAGTAACTACCCTGGATATACACTGCTAGAAGCAGGCTGTTAACATTTAACTAGGACACTGGGGCCGCAGTGTTAGCTTATTGATAGCTGTGGAAACCTGCATGTGGTTCCTTGGCTTTAGATTGCACTTACTCAGTGAATGAGAAGAATGAGTTCAACCTATACAATCCAGGCACTCTTGGAAAATGACACAAGCAACTTCCTACAGCTAGTTAGGTCTGGATTGTAACAAGTAATCTCGTACTGATCCTGGCAATGGGAACAGGAATTAACAACAAATATTTTCTATTCTCAAATTACTAATATTCCCAACTATACAACACTGTAAATTTTATCATCTAATTCTTCTGATCACATCAGAGGGAATATGAGCCACATAGGCAGCTGAAGCCTCTGTTATTTTTAAGAGAGAGCAAGCTTTGAAAATAAAATAGATTTGGATTAGATACTAGGAAGAAGTTCTTTACTGAGCTAGTGGTAAGGCACTGGCACAGATTGTCCAGAGAAGTTGTGGCTGCCCCATCCCTGGCAGTGTCCAAGGCCAGGTTGGACAGGGCTTGGAGCAACCTGGTCTAGTGGAGGGTGTCGCTGCCCATAGCAGGGGGTTGGAACTGGATGAGCCTTCCAACATAAACTTTTCTATGACTTTATGATCAGGTCCTGCAGATTTACATCTTGATTCTTCTACAGTAAACCGTCTCAGCTGTTTAAAGCAGGTAATATTTTCTATTTTGGAGAAGGAGGTTATGCATGAAAATAAAAGACCTACCATGCTGTCTCAGAGCAAAACATTTGTCCCAAAAGCCTGTCTCCTAATAGTAGCAGAGAGCAGATATCTAAGAAAGAGCAGAACTGTGTGAGCACATACAATACCTCCCTGGCAGTCTCCCAGCAGCTAACCATTTGAGGATCAGAGACTTCCTCTGACAGGCTTCTTTTTATATATTTAGTCACCCTCAGTTAATTTCTCTTTCATGAAACTGTCCAGTTGACCCTTGTACCCATAAAGAGCACTATCTGGTTGCTTTAAAGTGGATAGACAGGTATCCATGGTATGCGAGTCAGCAGCATTTTACTGCTACTGAAGGGAGGAAAATACAAACCAAGAGCTTTTGCAAGACTGCATGCTTAGCAGCTCATAGTTTCACCATCACTCCCTGCAGGATGCAGGCTACATAGTGGAATCAACAAGCAACAACAGAATTCAACAAGGTAGGCTAAATCTATACATCGAGACGCTACCCAGTTCATAGGGTCAGGGCAACTGGGAGCCTGAAAACAGCTCAGGATTGAAGTTTTTCTAACCAGATAGCTAAATTCAGCCTCCTAAGTATCTTAAAGCAAGAAGAAGTTTGCAGGTGCATCCCTATTTAAAGTGCTATAAAGGAGACTCTGCAAGATGTTTTGAAGAATAACACACAAATTATTTTCTCAGATCCAAATTCATGCAGGGGAAAACAGCAACTGAAACCATCAAATAACAACCTTTAATTAATCTTTCCATTAGAAACTTGTGGTGGTGGCACATTAAATGAAGACAGAGAAAGAAATGAGACAGCACAGAAACACTTCAGACACACTACCATGATTTGGAAGCAAAAATTAGTCTGATTTTCATCACAGCAAGATAGATCTCATAAGACTAAAAATAAATCCACCAGAAGCATCAAAGCAAAAGTTACTGTCTCCTGGCACTTCTGAAAGATTTACCCAGAATCCTCCTTACTGTTGTGCCAGCAAGATCTGCACTACTCAAGTCCTACTTAAGTACTGAAAACAACCTTTAAGTGAGATCGAAGAGAAGCAAAGCAGCCATGCACACCCCATTCATGGAAGAGAATTCTTCCAGTTGGGCTCAGCACAGGAATCAGTCAGTGCTTGCATCTGTTCAGTGGATCACCTTATGTTACTGCGCACAGTAGATGAACAAACAAAGTCCCTTTCCCTCTGGAGGCTTTTCGACGGTGAAATTGGAGTGCATATATATCCTAAAGGTAGTCCTCCTACCACAAAGAATTATTATCCCTGTTTTACAGATTCAAAATGGGAAGATGGTAGAACTTGCAGACATAGAAAGCCCCTTAAAAAAAAAAAAAAAACAAAAAAAAAAACCAAACCAAAACTAAAGGATCTCTGAATGGGAGCCCACAAAAGGACAGAAAGATTCCTGAGGACCTCTGTTTTATTCACTCTGCATTGAGCAGCTGTAAACCAGAAGTGGACAATCCAGGTCCAAAACCAACTAGACCATTAGAGAAAAAACAAGTCACAGACACTTAATGAGATACTCCTAACAGAAGCATGCATGCACTGAGGGAAAAAAAAAAAGTCCTGGCAAATCATCTAGCATCTTCTGTCTCTTGCACAGAAAATAGGCAGAGATCTTGCTTGCTGCCTGCAAAAGGACAGAGGAGAAGATCAGGATTTCATCCTGGCTCTGCACGGGTGTATGCACTTCATTCTTGGTAGGGAAGTTTGTGCTGTCTCTCTGATTTACACTTTCCAGAGACTCCAGAAAGGAATCCTCTCCAAGCCAGCCCAAGCACTGTAAGGATTCCTACAGTATGTAATTCAGGAGTACTATCCCCTTCCATGCCTCCAAGAGCCATGGACAAGCCTTCCACATACAGATCCACTGCTTAGGAATTCACGCTGTTTGAAAGTAGAAACCCTTAACCCTGCAAGCATACCTCACATTAGTTCCTGTCACTGGAACTGTCTAGGAGCCTGCCACTTTTAGGGCACACTACTGTGAATCTCCCCTAAAACAGGAAGAGAAGATAATGGAAAAATCCAAAGAAAGAATAACATTCCTCCTCTTGTTTGGTTTATTCACCCTCAGAAAGTATACAATTTGTAGCAAATATTTGTTCTTCATAAGTGCTTCAATAACATCTCCTATGCACAGGAACAGTTCCTTTTTCTCCAAGAGCCCATGCAAGCTAATGCAAGTCACACTCAGGTAATAGCTGTGTTTTGTATACAATCTTTCACTCCAATGAACATAGCACTCCTCAAAACTGCCATTCAAGAGCACTACACAGAACACATAATGCTACTCACCCATGAGGAAAGACTAGCTTTACAAACACTGAGGTCTTAAACAGTTATACAACCAAACCTACAGTGGTCTTCTATGGCAGTCTGTGATAACAAGGACTTACAGGTTGAGCACATCACCATATTCTTTAGTGTAGCAAAGATTAAGACAAAATAGCTGCATTTGAAACAATGCAATAAGAACCATTAACCAAAATCTTTTTTTTTTTTTTTTTTAACTAAGCTATTCACTTCAGTTTTTAAATAACGAAGATTTTCTGAGTTTGGTTTTCAACTATTTTGTCCTCCGTTTTCAACTTTGTGATCTCCTGTTTTCTGCAGAAGGAAAAAAAGAAGAGAAAAATTCCGTGTCATTTCACTTTTTCTAAAACAAACAAAACAGAAAAGAGATTTTGCTGATAAAAAAACTGTACAAAATAACATCCTATGTGTTCAGCACTGAGAATGACTCTACCTAAAATGCAAAAAAGCTCCATGTTCCCCACTGCTCCTGAGTGTAAGCTGTAGTGTCAAGTTCTGTGGATCCTGTGCTGTTGGCTGTTACTTGCTTCAGGCAATTTCTGCAGGGAAGTTAAGTCTGTTTCTGAGTCACATCTCTAGGACTCTTTTTGCATGTTTGTTGTTACACAACAGCACATCAAGGCAAACATTTGGAATAAAGCCTTGCGTGCAAGCCACATTTGTTGCTGAACGAGCAAAGCCAGGGTTAAAAAATACAATTAATCATGCTTTAAGGTACAAAATAACCATCCTTTTTGGCCAAAGAAAAGAAACACTCAGCCCCTCACTGTAGCCTCTCATTTGGAGAGATACCTGGCAAGAAATACTGCTGTTGTCTGAAGCACTGGTAAAGGCTGAACGCAGCTAGGGGACCAGATAAGACATTGGTCTGACCTAGCAAATCACATCTTTTGTTCATCATGCTTCCTGGAGATGTGAAACAGCTCTTCCCATTCTCTCTAAAACCGGATAAATAGGGTGATGGCTTCAGAGCCTTTCAAATGACAAGAGCAGGAGGAAAGACTAGCCTATATTAACAGGCTTTAATAAGGGTACTATCAGCTGACATAGGAACCCATATATTGGCTTATTGATCACATACCTCCCACACAAAATAGCAATAATTTGCTCCTTCACATGCAACTCTAGTAAAGCTTTAATTCCTCCTATATCCAGGTTTCTAATTAGAGAGAGAGAGCACACAACAAAAAAAAATCCAGCAGTAAAAACTACAACCAGAAAAGCCAACACCATCTTGAAAAGGCCAAGCCACAAGACAAGATGGGGGCAAGAGGCTAGTTTTTCAGCTCTAACCCTCTCATGGGTCTTATCTGATCTCTGTGTCCTACAAGTGTCTAATACCACGTGACAATTTTCAAGTACAACACTGAAAAAGAGGCAAAATTATGTTGCATAAGACAGACTCTGCAATTAGAGAATAACAAACAGCTGGCACAGAGCACACCAACAGGAATAGATGCCATGGAGAGGACTGGTGTTACACTATCAGAAAAAAAGTGGTGGTATAGAAGCATACTGGGGCAGTGGAGGAAATGGCATAATCAGGCTGCAATACTAAGAGAAAAAAATATTTGTACCTTTTCTTCCAGTTGTTCCCACACTCCCCACATAAGATGAGCAGAACACCCACAAAAAGGCTGTGGTTAGGGCAAAAGTAAGTCCTCAGAGAGTCTCTGAGACTGTTCTGGAAGTTTACACTGTAAGAATAGTAAAATATTTTGCACCTGGTTATGAACATCACACGTCTTTGGAAGTAAATATGACTAGCCTGATTTGGGACTATCTGGGAGAGAAAAGGTTCAACAACCGTAGGAAGACATTTATTTGACATGGTAAGTATTGTAAATGAACTCTAAATTCCACGAGCTTATTTGCACAGTTCTCACAGAAACAGCTTTCATCTTTATTTTGGTTCCTTTATTTTCAGCACTTGTCTGAATAAATTCCATATGCTCAAATACAGCAATACTGACAAAGACTGGTGCAATATTCTGCGCCGCTCTACAGCTGGATAAGGAATCCTCTCTATGATGCTTCTAACAATTCCTCTGTGTAATTATCAGGCCTATCAAATATTTCTAGTTATTCTTTCATGATCATAAAACCAAAAAAGAAAATAAAGAACAAACAATTTAAAAACTACAGCTAGAATACAGACATCTGAAGTTATTCATGGGTTTTAGACAGAACACATAAGAGAGACTGTAAAACTGCCTTGCTAGTTTTGTAGTGTTCCAACCTAACACCTTCAGGATGAGGAAGAAAATAACTTAGCTCTAGACCAGAAGATGTGTGTGTTTAGGGACTTGTGGAGTTTTTCCTTCTAAGGCACAAAAAAGAATTCTCACTGTAAAGGATGCTTCGTAACTTTAGAGTACCTACAGATCAGTCGAGCAGACAAATATATGATGTCTACTATGATTTATGGCAGTTTCTACCAGAATATATATCAGCAAATGGTCTCTAAGATTTCAAGATGACTGAATTTGAATCCCACTAGTGAACAACTGGTCTGTTCCCAGTAAAGTACAAAATGTACCTCCTTTCTGAGTTTGTCCAGGAGCAGGCCTGAATGAAGTCAGTGAAGAAAAAGAGACCCATACAACATATTTGCTTTTTTAAAATGTCTTAAACCAACGGGGATCCCAGCAATTATTCTAGGAGACAGGTATTTTCCCCAAGAACTTTTGCTGCTTTAAACAAAGTTGTTGTGCCCTCCATTTTTGCTCAACTTTGGCATTCAAATAACAAACCCTCAGATTTATTCTCAGCTCAAAACCATGAGATCCAAAGGAAAATGGCTAATTTCACATAGTTTTGATACTGAATCATATGGTAAAGCTAGGCTCACACAGAACTTTTTAGGACAACGTGTTTACCCAAAACTGGATAAACAAAAATCTATGAGGATTTCACACACAAGTGCATTTTTAGAGTTCATTCTTGGCACAGATGGGGACAACTCATGTCAGCTTGAATGGAAAACTCACCTGTTTATGCCAGGACTAACTTTGGTCTCCAGCATCTGCAAACATAAGGCATAGGACATCCTTCCCCACAGCTAACTGAAGTTCTACACCTTTGTAAAGTCACATTTTGATGAGGTACACAGCTGCAAAACAGTGGTCCATCAGGATGTGGGCTAGTTTGTTTTCAGGGATATTCAATACGCAGCAGATGCTGCACCATATTTAAGCAATAAAGAAGAACCGTTTCTGTCCATCATAAGGACTTGTTTGGAATTATAAAGACATATGGTATTTTTAGAGGCTGAAACAAACATACTGACTCACACTCACCACTGCCAATTAAGAATAAGGCACATTTACTAATGTAACCAATGTTCCACTTCAATCCGCTTTCCCATCAAACCTCAACATTTTATTTTAGCTGCATAAAGGTTTATTAAAACCCCGAAGCCACATGATAATTCTCTCAACTATGAAACGTAATAAAAGGCTTAAAAAAAATAAAAAATACAGTCCCACTCTTTTTAAAGGTCACCCTAATGCGTATTCAGCAGTCCACTGAGTTCCTTTCTTACGATGCTGTTTCAGTGAAAAGAGCAACTGTTGTTTCTCCAATTTATTTTTTTTCTACGGTTCCAAAATCAGGAAATATGAGGTAATATCTCCAACCCTATCACCAAGCGTGAAGTCAGACAAGTTACTAAGCACTTTGTGGATTCATTTTGCTGGCAGATCATAATATGCTTACTACAACAGCATCTTCACCCTCTTCCTCACAAACTCAATTTTTCTATTGTGTAAGAGTCAGACACAGCAGAGAAGCACATAGAAGCTCACATACCCATTTCAGTAAGAGCTTGACTCTTAAATCTTAGTACTTACGCTGTGTGGGGGTTTAAACTTTTTAGATGGAAGATTATAAACATGTTGCATTTATCACTTGGTTGCAAAGATACCTCTTAGACATGGAGTGAGAACATCTTTGCAAGAAGTTATCTATACTGCGGTCTTCAGCCCTCTCTAAATGTTTCACTGCTCCCAGCAAAATGCAGGCGAGTGAATGACACATTACTTTCCTCCTAGATGACAACAAACAAAAAGCACAGGAAAAGATTTACACTGTAGTGAATCATATGCATATTTTCACTGGTGGAAGCTCTGCCAGAGAATGGAAAGAAAGATTAATTTAGTTGGTTTATCCCTTCCTTGAACTTCCACTCAGACTAACAGAGTGCCTTCTTACAAAGCCTGCCCACATCCTGGCTGCCCTCCAGGGAGGCACTGGGGTGTGCAGGCTGTGTATCAGACAGCACTTTGTCCTTGCCAGGATGTGGTCTGCCTTTGTAGCAAGGCCTGTGCAAATGGGAGCCCGTGAGCCCTACCCGGTGAGCCCTTGCAGCCGACTGCGGCAAACACCTTTTGTTCCTTGCTAGACAGAAATGAACTGTAACTACCTAAAAGCAGAACAATACAAGAAAAGAAGGGAAAACATCCAGATTTAATCAGATTAACGATAACAGCTCTCCTGAGGAAAGATTCCCTGAAGAGGAGAATTCAGGGAGCCATTAACCACATTTCTAGTTTGTGACTTGCCACACAGTGAAAAATACAAGTCTGTAACTTCTCTCGTAAAACTATTTGGGAAGATTATTAGCTTTGCAGAAGGCAGATTAGGTCACAGCACAGTCCTAAATGTTTCATATTTGTTTTGCATCCCCAGCACCCTGCTAAAAATAGAAGTAACAGAAAAAAAAATATCTGTGCTACACTTTGAAAGAAATGTGCAGTTGAACCACCAAGAAGGCCACCATTCCTCCACTGCACTAAACATTCTTTACTCATCTTGAGCCCTTATTTCTGCCCCTTCGCCTGGAACACATGACTTCAGAAAAACTCTTCATCGCAAATTGCCATTGTAATGTTCATATTAAAAGACAGAAGAACAATGAACAGCAAGGAATTCCTAGAGTTTTTCCACAAACTTTCATACCTCAGTCCTTGTTAATGTATGATCTTGGGGAAAAAGATCAAAATCATTTCTACTGCATCAGTTTTCAGGGATGCAGGACTTCATTTCTAAAAGCAGAGACATTAGGTTTTCTGATAACTACTCATACTGCACTGGAAGAATGGGTGCTGACAGCAAGCTCTTAACTCAGCAGCAGATGCAGATTTTGTCAACTGTATTCAGATTAAGTCAGAATCAAAAATCCCATGAAAGCTGCAAGAAACAAGGAGCAAGCCAGACTAGCCTCACTCATTAACATGAGAGAATCACCTCTATCTATGTATGGACTCCATCACTTCTCTAGAGAAAACAGATTCAAGAGACTGATGGATTCAGATGCATCACATTTGGATAGTGGAACAAACTAAAGCAAAGTTGTGTCCAAGCCTATACAACTGACATGGAAATAACACACCTCTCAAAAACACTAAGCTAGTCAGCAGATTAAGTGTTGGGACCAAAGTATTAAAAACCACAGCCACTTCACTTTCTTCACACATCTCATGCCCAGGACAAATTATGAAGAAAATATAAAGTAGAATAGTTAAATATGCTGAGCCCACAATATTTGGAGCATCCTCAAGTAAACAGACTCACATGTCATCCTGACCCCACAGTAGAAAAGGTTTGAGGCCACTTTCCCTAGGCCTTTACAGGGAACTTTAAATTAGCAAAGTGATATTGCCACTTCTCATACACCAAGCCATAATACAGAAACTAATAAATTTTTGTGCCATTCCAGAAAGAATATGTTGCTGTGGGCAACTGTTGTTAATCCATAAGCTTCTCAGAGAACAGCATCAGTAGAAGCTCTCAACACCAAACAGAGGTCAGTTTGCAAACCCAGTGCCAGTGAGTTAATCAGATTTGAACCTCTGGTCAGCTATTCCCTTTCTTTGGGAAAACTGAGAACTGTTTCTTCCATACATTTTTAAATGGAGATTCACTGCCTGCCAGGCAGAGACAAACTGTAAATTGCATCCAAACAACACTGACAACATCCACCAGCATCACCAGGTGCTCAGCACCACACAGCCACATCTACCTGGTTTGGGAAAGTACTTGTCTAGCCAAAAGATCTAGGGCACAGCAAAGGGGAGACTCTCAGTACAGACGAGGCTCAATGGCACACCTGGTTTCACTTACTGTTTAGTCAACGGTTTGTGATCTCTTTGTGTACTAAACACTCTTTGCTTGCACTGCAGTGGGCAAACAGGCAAGTTACAGCAGAGGGTCAATTCAGAAATGGATACAGCAAAGGCTAATGTCACTCCAGGACACTTGGAATCAGTGCATTAGGAGCTATTGTGACAGGACATCCAGCCAAACCTCCTCTTCTTTTTCATCTCAATTATCAGCACTGGGGTTATAAGATATACCAGAAAAACCTTCCAAAAAAATTAATTTTAGGTTTCTAAATCTTACTTATGTACTTACAAATCACCTGTGCCTGTCCACAAAGATTTCAGTTTCACAATAGCACTTTTCTGTGTTACAGCACAATCTCCAGCAACTTTTTGCTTCATGTTCCTGTTCGTGTTTTTCTCTTCCCAGAGCACCACCATTTCCCCCAGCCAATTCCATTCCTCTCTTAATCTAGATCGGGTTAAATTTACAAAGTGTTTTTATCCTAATTACAAGCCTTTCAGCTAGTACCTTGGTCTTAGCCTCAGCAGGAAATGATATGCAAAATACACTTTCATGCATCTGACAGTCCCCAAAACTACCGGTCATATAAATTCTGCCAATTTACTCTAATTAAAGCTAAGCAGTGTAGTGTGTGCTTAAACAGTCAATCTGTCTTGAAGTAATTATACCTGAAGGCAGGAATACATCAGAATTTCCTTCTCTTGGAATTAAACTCAGATGGGCAACTGAGAAACAGTTGAGGGACATTTGCTTATGATTAAATCCAAATCACATCTCCTTTCAGTGTTCTTACCAAATACAAGCTGCTGCATGGATGCTGATGGATTTGTGGAGGAAGGAAGCAGATGGTACAAGGCACCTGTCAACACTGCCCTGCCTGCACAAGGCACTCTTCCATACCCATTGGTGCAGAGCCTTACACTCTGAAGCCATGCTTTAGGGAATCAAAATGAGACTCTCAAAGACAATGTAATATATCATACACTATGTTAACTACCACTGATAAGATTTCAGGTGATTCTTAGTGGTTTGTTTCATTTGTAAGGTAACCACTGCACCCTTTGGAAGATCTGTGTTATTCACATTTTTATCACCTATTTCACCTATTATCAATCCTGACCACCAGCATAAAGATGACAAAAACCCTCTTCCAAATCACATGCTTAGTTCAGAGCTCCCTCTCCCTTTGGATGGTCTCATCAAATCTGTGCATTTCCTTTTGGCTTCTGAGGTAAGCCAAGTGTAGGGACTACCAGACTTCATGGGAAGTTTTACTTTTAAAGGAGCATCTTAGACGGAAAAACACCTGCGCAATTTCACATTTTGATGTAAGCAAGGACTGGAGAAGAGCCATCAAGCAGAGGTCCTAGTGGGCAGGAGAATGTTAAAGGCCCACCTCCTATACTGCAATATCAGAGACATGTCTCATATCCTGATGGTCCTTTAGAAAAGACCAAAGATGACTTCTAGAAATGGACAAAATTGATTCACGTAGGAAAAGATGAAGAGGTTGCACTACTCCGTCCATATCCTTCTCCCTGCTCTCACAAACCAATCAAGGAGAACAGAACACAAATAGAGAATAAGAGAAATCATTAACCACAAACCAGACTTACAGAAGCATATTTTCTGTGCCACCCAACAGCACACAACTCCAAATTTACACCACTCCCAACACAGTGCTCAGAGGCTGTTAGTCAGAAGGATGCTTACTTTGGCCCTCTGGGAGCTGAGAAATCCATCTCTATCTTTCTGGGATGTGATGAGCCCACCCTGTCACACAGGAAGATGATTATGAATGACAATGCAATGAGTAACTTTTTAAACAGGCTAAAAAAAAAATCTGACTTGAACATTCTGCTTAGATTTTCATCCTTTACTGGCTCACTAACATGGTGCTAAGGTTCCTGAAAGGAGAAAGACAGACTAGTAGAAGACAGTCTGCTTCATCAGGGCCCAATTTGCTGCCATTCAGGAGAAAACAATACCAATCTATAAGACTCATATAGATAAATCATTAAAAGATTAACTGAAGTCAAGATTCAGCCTCCAAGAACATAATTTGAAAGATAATAACTATAGAATATCCCAATGACCCATGTAGCTTTTATCTGTAAGCTATTCATGATATGTCCATCCTCAAAACAAACCAAAACAAACAGCTTTTTGTCAAGCTTAGACCTGTACTTCTCCTACAACAAGAGATGAAACTGTGTCCCCTCCCATTCTCGCATTAAACAACTTCCCCGTTTTAACGTAAATATCTTATTTTGGTTAGAATAAAATATTTAGAGGAATACCTATCTAGGAGTCAGTATTCTTTGCTCCTCTATTACAATAAAATCCAGCTATACTCATCATAATGGGCCAGTTCTTTCTGTCCTTCTGAACCTGTCCCTTTCTGCTGGTACTCATCTAGTGATATTCTGGTATTTCAAAATGCAAGCCTAAACATGGCAGAAATCATTCTATGGCAGAAATCATTCTAGGACAGAAACCACTGTTTACTTTGTGTGTTATTAAAATACTTCTAGGAGATTAAGCTGCTAAAATACTCAGGGAAGGGGGGGTAGGGGGAAGACAAGGGGGTGATTCTAAAAGTTGATTTGGCATTATAAAATGCGCAGTATTTGGCACAGAAGAGGCGGAAAGAGACAAAATCAAAGAACACAGTTGCTCATCGTCGAAGTAGGCAAAGCAGGATCAGTTGCGTTTTGCAGATATTTTGCTGTGAGGGATCTCACAAGAGTCCTCCAGACTGCTTTTTCCATTCCAGTCTCACTGTGAAGCATTGGTTGCAGCAAGACAGTACAGTGATCAGTACAATTTATGAAGACACTCAGCTGTGAAGTCAGCAGAGGCAGTAACTTCACTTCATCTTAGCTTTCATATCAGATCTTAGTGATTTCAGATGACTAGAGTTCACAAGATCTTAGTGATTTCAGGAATAGGCAGGTATGTGTCTGCCCCAGCAGAGAACAATGTCAGGGCACTAAACTTGTCTCCTGAAATATCTAGCCTATTTTAGCCAAGTTAAAACCAGAATAACCTAATTTTTACCATTAAACCTGATTCCAGTAGCCTAATACAAGTGTAAGGTTTCCCAGCCACAGCTGTCTTGCCCTTTAAAAAATGGAATGAAGAAAAAAAAAGCCAAGGAAATATTCTCTATGGAGACATTTAAGATTCCCTTCCTTTCCTCCAGCAGCAGAAATGTATGTATCTTCATCTTTTGGACTATTTCCAAAGTGCTTAACTTCGAAATTTACATACTATGCTTGCCACAGCAAGCGTCTCTTTAGACTAATACTCCTCTCCTATACTGGTCTATTTTCTGTCATTCCTTTTCCCCAGAGCTTGCAGTAATGAGTGGACAGCTTCTTTGCAGTAACTGTGGTCTTTCAGGAAAAACAAAGGAGAGGATGTATCATTTGGCTGTCTACTTAATTTTAGTGTAACAATTCCATTTTTAGGTACACAGACTCTGTAACAGAATGAGCATATCCGAGCTTAGCACACAAAGCTCTAAATAAGATTGCTACTTTACAAAACCACAGCACAGAATAGCAATTGTTTCTCGCATGGTAACTGCGGTGATTGAGAGATGCCTAAAGTAACTCATTTTTTAGAGGAGAAACTTCAGCATGTCGTGGTAAGATCCGAAACCACCAATATAAATGGATTAAGCCATGAGCACAGCAAACTATAGTTCCACTACTTCGGCTTAGGTCTGTTTCCACAAAGAGAGTACTCTAAAGCAAAAATCACCTTCCTCATTCTAACAGCACTGGAGAGTAGGTCAGGGAAGAGATGCTTTCTGCAAGCTCACACCAGGATATGATGATATTATCAAGTCTTTTGCATTGTTGTTGGGCTATTCTTTCTTTGCTCCTCATGCCACATGAATGTTTGACTGCTGATTCCAGTCCACATAACAGATATATTCACTGAAGGTTCCAGTCTGTTGTTTTTCTTCGAAACTAGGCTTCAGTCTTGGTTAATGTTTGCCCAGAAATATGTAACTGCGGACTTCCTCCTCATAAACCTTTTCAGAGCGCAGGCTGCCATCCTTCCATGTTATTATTATCTATGTGCCTGCAGGCTAGAGCAGGGTGTGCTCTCACATTTGAGAGGATAGATAACCCTTTCCTTGCAGGAAAGGCACTGAATGCCTTTGATTGCTGCAGCTGCTACTGAAGCAGACCACCTGAAAGTTGTGATGGAGTCATCTTCTGACCCCAGATTATGGAGTAAAAATAATTTTAGCTCAGGCCTACAAAGTCACAAATAGATAGAAGGGAAACAAAGAATAAAATGGACTTTCTAAGCCACCTACTTCGTAACCACTTCATTTACTTATTTGTGCTTCTTAATTTTCTATTCTGCCTGGTTGTCCACACATTTAAAAAAATCCAAGTTTAAAAAAAAAAAGGTCATTTTTCCCATAAATATTCTTAGCCACAGAAGGACATTTAATTTTTGTGTAAAGCTCAGATTTTCAGAAAGCAGTATAGTAATTCAGTGTAAGAAGCATTTTCTGGAAAAACAATCAACTGAATACCTTTATATTAATTTGGGCAGAGGTATTCAAGCCAATACAGTGCCAGAAATGCATTATCAGCAATGATACTAAAGCCGCAGGCATTAGCAAAAAGGTAGGTAGGTAATGTTCAGAATTTACATTGGTAAATATGTCCCAATAAAGAAAGAAAATTGTTCTGAGCTACTGAAACTGCTTAAAAAAAAATTCTCCCCTCTCCGGGAATTGCCCTTATCTTCCAGGGATAACATGAAGAATCTGCTGCACAAGCTTTGCACCATCATATAAAGTGACCAGAAAGTCTGCAATAAAGCAAACTCAAGAAACTCGAAAAATTAAAGAGATGAAATCTCTTTAGAACTTTGTAGGTAACAGGTCTTCTAAGGTCTTGCCCAGATCACTGCTGGTGATAGCCTGGCATGCTTTCCAGCCTTGACATTCCCTCTTTGCCCTCAAACCATCCAGAGCTGGGATCTGTCAGAGTGTGTTAAGGCTCATACCCAATCTATTCACCTGGATTGCTTCTAAGAAGAAACAAGGGGAAAGTGGAAGTCAGTTCGAATTTCACCCTAATGTAGATTCAACGAATGTCTGACACATGGACCTAGTTCCAGGAACTGTGGAAGACCTCTTGGGTCAAGTCATACCAGTGCAGGCAGTCCTTGAACAGGCAGATCCCAGTACATAGCATGGATCAGGCAGAACTTGCACACTAAACAAAATAAAGCTGTGTTTCTGCTCAGAGAGATCAGTGAATATCTCGAGATCTATGAACAGTACCTCAGGTACTGAGCAGCACACTGAAAAGCCTTCACTTCCTTCCAAACTAAAATTCTTTCACAAGAGCAACAGCTGGAAAAAGTTTAGCCATCACTTAATCCAAAAGGTATCTTTATTTCTGACAACAGCTGCTTTTGAAGCATTTGATGTTTTCAGTAGCTTTCAGGTGCCTCTTCTTCCTGACCCCACTACAACTATGTGACAGTTTAGAGAAGGGCTAAATGAGATACAGGACAGAAAGGTAGTGACAGCTTAGAGAACTCTGGACTTCTAGCTAAAGGATTACTTTTTTGGAAGGGTAAGAGGACTAAGCAAGTCTCAGGATAACAAGCCACAACTCTGTAGACATTCAGGACAGACTCAGTGAGAGATTACTGAAGGGCTAAGAATATACTCCAAGCCAATTACAGTGTGCCATGCAAGTGACGTCACCTAGCCCAGCTGAAAGCAAGTAGGTTTTTGAGCACACATACAATAGAAATTCTGCTCTGAATCAGTAGTAGCTTTGAAAGACAAGCCCTATAGCAACGAAATGTCAACTCAGAGTAATGAGTATGATGGAGTCATCCATGTGTTATTACTGCCTGTCCTAAGATACTCAGGCCCTAGGATATCAAACAACTAAAATCTTTGAAGTTAACAAGCTCTCATCAGTTAGTTACTGTCACAAGGGATAAAAAAAAGCACAACTGCACACACGACACACAGTAAGTCAGCTGTTACTCAGGTACTACTAAGCTAGCTTGGCTTAGTACCTCAATCACAAATATTTGAAATAACTTTTCTATTTTCAATTAATAAATTGCAATTTTAGAGGTGCCTTTTGGTGATGTGATCTAATGCAAAACTCAATCGTGCTACAGGGATATCAAGTTAAATGATATTGAAGTGTCAGACTAGCAATGCTGGGTGAAGTAGACTCCACTGAGTAGATGCTGAAGAAGGTTTACAGCTGCACCTTACTGAAAGCTCGCATCACAAAACAAGTTACAGGGAAAGGTGGCATCTAAGCAGGTTTTTTCAGCCTACAAAACTGTAAAGTCTTTGATTCCATTTCATTAAATACATTCTTTTTATTCTTATACCTTTCCAGACATGAGTGAATTCACTTAACATCTGAGGAAAGATCATCCTCATAAACTACCATGATTTACTCTGAAAGCTTAGCTTATCTAATTTCCTAGCTTAGTTCCTACCACTAAAAACCACTTAGATAAGAAAATGTTTTTACATTAGCAAATGTCTGCTGTAAATAATCCATGAATTTACCAATAAAATTAACATAAAACAATAGTAAATTGTGCTTCTGATCCCAAACAATTCTAAGTCACTGCAGTATACATGTGTAAATGGAAGTACTCACATACTCATGACCCCATGTACACACAAGCTTAAATTAGCTCAACTTTGCTGCCTTTATTGGGCAGGAGAGTAAAACTTTACAGCCACTGCTCTTGGAGGACATGCTCTGGGATATTCAATAACTACCTGAATGAGATGTAAAAATTCAACAGCTAAGAAGAATTTGGTGAGGTAGAACTAGCTTTTATCACAAAGCTTTCTGTAACTTTCCAATAATTTGCGAACATCAAAGTACAATGCCATAAATGAAGCATTAAAACCATCTCCATCAGAATGATGGAAACCATTCTATATAGTCCTTCAATAAACAAAAATACTTAGTTTAGCAAAATGCTTAAAAAGGTCAATGGAAATCTGCTTCAGTGACAAGCAGTAAAGACTAGGAGATGAGCTACAGGATCGCTGGCATATAGCAATCATAAAATTTAAAAATAACTGGAGTGAGGTAAATTTTGAGCATGAATTCCAACAAAGCCAGCTTGTTGCTAGAAGGCTGTTCAGCTACTGAAGACTTGTCCTTGAATTCCTGTTGAAAACAATCCATGAAAATCACATTAAAGGATTAGGCATCAAACATTTGTGTGCTGATGTGCATAAGAAATTCATCACTCACAGACTGCTGACCTTACATTCTTAAGAGGATATTTTGCCCCATAATAAAATGTTCACTGTCAACAGTAATTCTTGCACTTCACGCAACTGTTGATGAAGTATGAGCAGGAAGCTTTTCTGCAGGTAAAGCTTTCACATGTTATGCTTATACAGGGGCTTTGCACAAAGTACGATATAGGATTTGGTCATTCTGGTGAACAGCACAGTACTGATCTTGACATTTATGCTACAAGTGAACTATGAAACAAACAGACCCCACCCATGTACTTTTGATTGACTGAGGAGATTGATAGTGTACACACTAGTTTCAGGAGCTAAACAGCTACCCTTGCATATTTACACTGCTGCTACCATATCTGTTCTTAAGGCACAGTCACACTTGTAACCACAAGTATGCAGAACTCATAAACATGCAAGAAAACACTGATATTATGTCAGCAATCCTTGACTGATGAATTAATAAATTTACCCTGCATACATTTTTATAAAAATACACTAATTCAGGTGTCTGCAACACTGATTTTATAAACCAATGAAATTATAACTGTGCATGAGCCATGCATAACCATAACAGTGAAAGACACTGAAACTTTGCCTTATGACGCAAAACTCTCAGATGCGCTTTTACAGCACTGGTGCCATTCTGGTATGCTTTTAATGCATAACTGTTCATATTCAAGGTGCACAGGTTAGCTTTTTCTGCCTGCTAAAATGACATGCCCAGCAAAACCCACCAGTATCAGAAGGGAGCTCAAAGCAAAGAACTTTAGTTGAGGCTCAGGAGAAGTATTTTCTCTCTACAATCAGCTGACCAATTCACACCAGTATAAGTTCAAGAAATAACTGCGTACAAAGCTGCCTCACAACTGCTCTGTAGGCTGCAATTACTTTGACAGAGAAAGAACAAATAAAAATTAGGTCACTGCAAACAAGACTACACTCTCCGCCTTCTTTCTCTCAAATCATGTAGTGTTACTGCAGCCCTGGCTGAACTGAAATCCCTGCAGATACACATGGGCAGCAAGGTCTTCTGTGATTGGAATCTTCAGTGGGGACATGATGTTTTAGGTATTTCACCTTCCCTAGCCTTTCTGTCTCCTTAAAAAAAATTATACTCTGATTTCTACTTGCTGGCATCTCCAGATTTTGATTTCTTCACAGAAATCGCATCACTTCACATTAAGGCTCTCTGCAGATATCCATCATTTTGCATGCCATATTTACTTGCCCTGTGCTCTTAGACTATATGCACACAGATACAGAAGTTACATTGATTTAATTAGAACTGATGTTAAGCAAGGTTGACTTAACACACATTGCTAACCAGAAATTCTGCCTTCAGTCCTCTGTAGCCAATTCCTAGCAGGGCCTGGGTGAAAAAATCCTGCACAATATTAATTGAACTAACTGCATGAAGATGGAAACAGGAAATATAATGTTTGTGGCTTCCCCAGCTCCCCAGCTTGCCCCACTAAACTTCATCTATCATCCCCAAAAGTAGCTTTTACTTTATATATATTAGTTTACATTGGAAAGGACCCCTGGAGGTCATCTAATCCAACTCCCAGCTCCAACCAGGTCCAGTTAGATCAGGGTACTCAGGGACTTGTCCAAGAAATAGAAGATTCAGTTTCAAAGCACTGGAAGAACCATGAAATCTTTCAACTGAATCATATAGAAAAGTAATTAAAGTTAAAATATGGATCCTGAAGATAGGCATGCTAGTTCCTAGACTTACATGAGCTGTGCACCACAGATCTGACTCCCACCTTATACCACAGGTGCTGAAACTAAGAGCTTTATATTCCACACAGAATTAAGAAATCAAGGTAAAGGTAAATATCACAACTCCTGCACAGTACAGGTTGGTTTCACCAACATGTCCTTTTGCACATAATTTTGGGAAATGCATTTTTAAGACAACAGCTATTAACGTGGAAGTAAAGAGATGAGGTCCCAACCTGATGCAGACCAGTGCTTGCTATCTAACACTACATGGCAAAGTGTCTCACAATTTGATTTTGTCAGGAAAATACTTTCTCAGTAAGAAAAACTTGCATCTTCTACCAAGGGACAAGTGGATTATACCAGACAAACCCTGGTTTATACTGAATTTTTGCTAGACGTATATTTGAGTCTAACTTAAAAACAAAGGACAGAATGCAGGGTTACAAGTGATCAGTCACATCTGACATGCACACTCTTTCCACAGAATTACTCATATCTGTGAGGTCTGACACGTGTTAAAGGATTTTCCCTAATTCAGGCACAGATGCTTTGTAAATAAATGGCAACTATTCCTATGACTAAATAGCTACTTTGTAGGTATTTTGACATAAGTGTTCGTGGAGTTTTCAATACTGCTATCTTCAAAACAAAAACTACACACTTCTCCCTCTTTCCCTTGTTTTTCAGGAAACCACATTTTCAGACTTCCTGTAGCTGACACTGCATCGTTAAGTCAGGTTGTGTTGTATCACAGCCCACAGCATATGGCAGAACTTGAGCTTCCCATGGTGATGCACCACAATGTGAGAAAGTCAGACTACAAAATGAAGAAGAGCTTTGATTTGTTTCAGTTTTTTTTCCTTCCTGGCATGACCTACAGTTAAACAAACTGGCTGCCAAGGGAAATAGGAAAGGGATGCTTTGAGCTTAACTGTGTGGTTAGCATGTTACGTCTTTCTAGGAGTTAATATACAAAGCTAAATTCAAAAGACAGATTTGGGTACCTCTCTCACTGTCTCTGGTAACACCAACTGCCTTCAACCGCCAACCTAGCTAGTGCTCACCCTGAAGCTCTCTAGATTTTCATCAGCAGACAAATTCAGACTTTAAATCTTGAGACATCAAGTTTCTCAGCTTCTTTTTTCTTCTGATGGTATTTTCAGGCTAACTCTTCTTCTGCCTACTGCACTTGTAAGCCTTGCTCCAGAAACCAGATTGGTTGTGATCAAAAGGTAAGATTTAGCCCCAGAAAAACTTCAGAAAGACTTCTTGGCAGCAGGTAGGTAGAGCAGGCATCCCAGCATAGCCAACAGCTGTATTCATACAGTTCCCATATGCCAAAAGATTGATGACAGGGGAAGAAAAGAATAAACAGCAGGACAAGAGAAGAAAGATAAAATTGAGTGAGAAAATTGTATGCTAAATGTTCACTGTAGCAAAGGAGCTGGTGTCCTACTCCAGACAGCTAAGTGTCCTAGGCACCAAACCAGAGGATTACTAAATCTCTTTTGATTCCTAAAGGCTTGATAAGAACAGTAAAACAGCCTCCAAAAGCAGAAACCAAGGACAACTTGTACTACCCAATGGTCTCAAGAAACTATAAGCTGAATCTGTAAGGCACCCTGAGATTTGACATGTTCATCCCACCTTAACAGCCAAAGCCTGTCCATTACCATGTAAATACAACTCTAACCTATTACTGGATTTTAAATAATTTTAGCATAAACATTCGACTAGCAGATTCATCTCATTGTTATAGACAGCTAGAGATAGTGAACTAATCATTATCCCAGGGTGTTGAGGGGGGAAACAGCAAATCTAATCAAGTCCCCACAGAACTTGATCACCTGGAATTCCAATTTACAATTAAAAGCTGTGAGAATCACCTCCTGATAGCCATTGCTTACTACCATTCAAGCAATAACAATATATCATGTTATATACAGACTCCAATTATTTTCTCACTCTACAGATTTATAGTCATTAACACTGTTTTCTGCCTAGAAAGGGTGACAAATGAGAGACAATTCAGAATGCTTTTGCACTTACAGTTTGATCTTCACATACTTATGAGAGTGTTAGATAATAGAGAGGGTTATGACAAAGGGATTATAACCAGGCACCACAAAGATAGTTTTCATTTATGTGCATATTCTATTTTTATTAATTATTCTACTGTAAAAGTTTGAGTGCCCAATCAGTGCTGTTTCAAGGCTTAGATTCTGCTCCTGGAACGGATGTTCTCAACCTGCTCATGAAGTGCTCACCCTACTGGTTAGTAACACTGCATATCTGGGCCTTGTCTTCCAACACACTGGTGGAGTTGTTCCTTTTCTTTTTGTATCCTTGTATTTGCCAATAAAGCCACCAATGCAAGCTGAAGCTTTCACTACACCCATCCACTAAACAGCTTAATAGCTATTAAATGGGCTACACCCATTGCTCGGCACTTTTCACTAATGTGCACACTGCAGAGCAATTAATCTGCTCCTTCACTTAGGAATCCTTTGGTTCAGCACACAAAAAACTTACATTCCTTGCAAAATCTAGAGCATAAAGGGCAAAAGTAGTGCAGGGAAATTGAGCTTTTCTTCTGTTTATGTAGGTATCTGCTGCATGAAGCCAGAATGCTCAACTGGAACTGGAGAGAAACACTGCTGTAGCACACAAAGCACTTCAGCTCCCGACTAGTTCAGTCCTGTTTGGTTCTACCCAGTTGCATTCATGGATTCCTACAAAATGAAAGACTCAAAACTCCTTTGTGCAGATATTCAGGCTGGACTGACACAGTGAGAGGAGAGAGAGATAAGTGCTCTGCTCTTTCTCTCAATTCAGCCAGCCACTCTCTTTCTTACCTTGCTCCTCCCTTCCCCTCTTATTTCTCCACAATAACTGCTGGGATTTATAGGAGAATTTTGTTTAAACCTTTCTAACACCATGACTGTTAGAATGACTTAGGCAGCAAAAGGATTAAGCCCACATGCTTTAGGAGGAGACAGGATAAATCTTACTTTGCTATATGATTTATTTGAACAGTAGAGGACCTGGAAAAATTTTAAAAGGAACATAGGCAGACATTATACACAAAGGTGCTTCAAAAAACTAGTAGCACAACATTAAAGAAGCATGGAAAAGTGCACATTTGTCTTCCTATAAGGTCTCAGCCCTGTAGCTGTCTGCACCTGCATCTCACTGGCCTCAAGCTTGTAGCCACTAGCATAACCATGGGCATTACAGTTTGCCATGCAGGATATCCTTCAAAATTCCAGAATTAGCTTGAAACACTACAGCTCCATTTCTTTCTGAACATGAAATATTAGCAGTCAAGCTGCTCTTAGCACTGAATAAAATGCATAAAGCACTTGGCTTTTGTTAACAATGCTTACTTTGGATATGCTACTCAAGCAATGGTTTGGATCTAAATTCACAGTAATCCTCAGTACAAAACTAGGCTTAAAAAGTTACTGAAATCCAGATGCTAAAATAAAGCCTTGAGGAACAGCCATAATTAGCTGGTGGGGTGTAAGTGCTCTATCCTTGGAATAGCTTGGCAAGGAATTGTCGGAATTCCTCCCTCCTCTTTCCTGGGGGGAGCTGATGCCGTAACAGCTCCCAAGAGGATGGCACTCCCTTCCTTTTGCCTGCTTAGCTCCTGTGGGGAATGGCCCTGGATTAGCTACACAGGACAGCAAGGGGATGTAATCCTCGCTCTTCACTGGATGTGGACAGAATCCGAGGTCAAATTATTGACTTGTAACATTGCCACAAAAGAAACCACTTCAATTTCTACTGTGTTACAAGGCTTTTGCAAATGGCTGTTAGTGAAGTGCATGGGGCTTTCAGTGTTCTCTGGAGCCAAGGTTTGAGAGGAGTCTCAAACATACATCCCCATCGTCCAACATAAAATTGCTTTTTAAGGGCAATGCATATCAGCACTCTCAGAAATCCATGCATACAAATAACTAAAAGAATAATGAAAAAAACCTAAAAAACTACCCAATTTATAAATAGCAGGATTGAGGGGTAGGGGGATAGGCAATAGTTTTTTCTTGAACAAGTTAGAAAACTTCTCCCCTCCTCCTCCTCATGCATGTCACAGACTTTTATCATCCCATGTTGCCTACTATCACCTTTTTCTTTTGGCACCCACTGTTTCAGATACAGGAACTTGAAGTGCAGTTTACTCAAAGCTTTGGCATCACAGCTGTAACCTCAGAACAGTGATGATGAACTTAAAACATGTAACAAGGCATACTTGTGCTGCTTTATCTGCTTCTCACATCACACAGACAAAGCCTGACAGTACTGGTCTTCTCAGGCTAATCAGTACAACCTTTAACTCAAGTCCACAAGCATTTGCTCATACAAGCAACCTTAAAAGTATACACAATATGGGCTGCACATTAGGGTCTTTTGATTACGGAGCTGCATTCGCCTCTGCACTATGCATCTCAAAGCATACAGTAGAACCAGAAAAGATTAGAGAAAAAGGCAATGTGGAAAGAAACAGGTAGAAGACAACTTCTGGGTAAGAAGGAACTAAATGAATTAGGACATGCCAGCTGGCTAAGAGAGGTCAGAATCAGCATCTAGAAAACAATGAATGGAATGATGTGGTAAAAAAGGGAATTAGTTACTGTGTCTAATATAGGAAGCTGGGGAGCTTGTTTTTAAACTGGCCGCAATTTAGAAACAAACGGAAGTGCTTTTCATATAACAATTACAGTGTGGAATTCAGTGTTCACAGTGGTCAAGGCAAAGGAGGATGCAGGTTCAAATGGAGATCAGAGAAATGAATGACAAAAACATCCAGCAGACATTGTCAACCCAGGCAGTCTGAATGCAATTAGACTAGGAAGCTGCTGTATAGCTCTCTGCCAGAAACTGAAAAGATAAAGCAGGAGAAGGATCATTTAAAATATACACCACTTTTTCTCAGGTCCTCTCTCACTGGCCTCTGCTGAAAGTAGGATACCATGTCAAAATAACCTTTGATCCAATCTAGTGTGACAGTTGCTGTATTCTCATAAATTTCACCATTTGAGTAAGACTAGTGCTGAACTTTACAGTTCATTGAATCATTTTCTATGATTATTGTTACAGTGAGAAACAAGACATGTTCCTTCTTTCACGATTTCTTGTTTTCTACAATCTCAGAGCGCAAAACCAGCTCCCTCTCTACAATTCACATTCAAGCAAATAGTATGGAGACCTAAGAAAGCTTCTTGAATACTATTCTAGCTTTATGCATCAACAATGAAGACACAAAGGACTACGCTGAAAACTTTTTATGTGCTCTAATAATAGTTAGGTTATAGTTTCAGTCTAGTAACTCATTATAGATATTCAATGCAACATCTTTGGTACTTCTCTTGGACAGGAAACTACTCGGCAACACAGCTGCACAAAGATACCTGCAATCCTCGAAGTTTATGAGGAGTTACTTCATTTGAATGTGGCCTACTCCTTTTGTTTACCTGCTATTTGGTCTCACGATGCAACCCAACATTCTTCAATCACTTCACAGTGCTTGGAACACAGCCAGAGGCTTTGTTACCCACAGGAGATTGTGGTTTCAGCAACTTTGTGCAGCTAGCATTTGGTGAATTATTCCCTGTCCTGGGTTCATTCATGCTCACAATTAATAAAAAAAAAAAGAAAAATCACAGACCAGGTTACAGGCTTCTCCCTTTCACTCCATTCATATTCTTCTGTTTAAAAATGCAAACAGAGGGAGGCCAACACACTGCAGCTAGTTAAAAAGGAGGGTTGAGCATCCGGCAACGGAACACAGCTGCCTGACACATGACAAACACCCTGGTACCAGTGATGCACTACGCTCATGGGCAAATTAATCACCACTGTAGATCATCTTGTGATTATTTGCTACTCAATGCCTTCTCCCACTGATCCCCTAGAGAATTTTTGACTGAACATTGGAAAAAAGGCAGTAATCATGAATAATGCAATTTCAATTACAGTATTTGAAACATTCAGTTCAAAAATATGTTCTTACTGTTTCCTTCAGCTTGCTGTTTAGGCAGCCCCATATAAGTCACCTCAGTAGACACAGTGTAGTAGATATGAAGTGACTGGTACAAGTATAAAGATCACAATTAACTCCAAATTCCTCTGCTTTCAAGGAACTGTTGAGTTTAATGATTAAAATCCCACAAGTGCTTGGATTGTGTGAACACCTGTCAGTGCATTCTGGAAGAAAAAGTATTTGCTTGCTTACTTATTTAAAAACTCTAACTTCATACTAGTAAAAGGAATTTTATTTGGATTTCAAAACAGAGGTGAGAAACACTAGAGCAGTCAGCAAGTGAAGCTTCAGTGCAAAATCACCACACACAGTTTCAGTACTCAGCATGTGTTCATGTAAGTGTTCACTTTCCTGCAAAGGTGCAGTTAGAACAGAACACAACACCTTTAAATTTTCTACTCCTCTGTTTTTGTAGATAGCTCTACTAACACCCCCATGCCCCTGTGTATCTCTAAAGTCCGCATGCTTTATATATAAAAAACCCCAAACAAATTAGGTTTTTAAGCATTTAAGGCTGCCTTCACAAACTCAGCTCTGCCATTACAAAGCACATTCATGTTACTTTTTGCACAAATGTAGATTATTCAGTAATAAAACCAATGCTGCACAAAAGCCTTTTCGCCTCTTTGACAGTCACACCCAGGTAACTTCCTACCTAAGGCTCATTTTGACTCTGGATCTGTTTTTCAAAAACACCAAGAGCTTTTTTTCAAACAGACCAGAGGAGAGATCCATTTCCTCAATGCTCTCCAACATTTGTAATAAATAAATAAGTTTGGACATGGCAAAGTACAAGCCAGGAAAATCAGCCCAAAAGAGGCAACTTTTGGAAAGCTGAAAACAAAAGATTACAATAAGAATGCTTATATAATCCTAATTATACAGGATGCTTCCTTCCATAACCACAATGGCATACACATGGCCTACAACTGCATATGCTAGAACAGTAGCTGTCCTACTGACTTCTCTCTGTGCTTACCTCCCTCTTACCACAGTTAACAGGACAAAATAAAAATCATGTGCATCTACTCCCCCCCAAAATGAAAAGGTTAACTATACTTCTAGAGGGGAGATGAGAGTGTTATCACTACTGCAGAAGGATATCCATCTAAATAAACCTCACTTTCAGTAAATCGATAGGATTTTTCTGGTTGCATAAGAACAGCCGCACAGTGTTTGCATAGGGAAACAATCAATATGAATGGCATCCAAATACGGAACTGGCAACAGCAGGAAATGTGATCTATGGGGGGAGGTGGGGG
>JANRGW010042576.1:0-64599 GCA_024733675.1 Psilopsiagon aymara | reverse complement strand
GAAGAGAAGGCTGCGTGGAGACCTCATAGCAGCCTTCCAGTATCTGAAGGGGGCCTATAGGGATGATGGGGAGGGACCCTTCATTAGGGACTGTAGTGATAGGACAAGGAGTAATAGGTTCAAACTTAAACAGGGGAAGTTTAGGCTGGATATGAAGAAGTTCTTTACTGTAAGGATGGTGAGGCACTGGAATGGGTTGCGCAGGGAAGTTGTGAATGCTCCATCGCTGGTGATGTTCAAGGCCGGGTTGGACAGAGCCTTGGGTGCCATGGTTTAGTGTGAGGTGTCCCTGCTTGTGGCAGGGTGGTTGGAACTGGATGATCTTAAGGTCCTTTCCAACCCTAATTATTCTATGATTCTACGATTAATGATCTGGTTGACAGAGCGATGAATGCCCTTAGCACTTTGCCAGAGGATTGTGTGCTGCCATCCAGAGGGACCTCAACAGGCTGCAGAAATGGTCCAACAGGAACCTCATGAAGGTCAACAAGAAGTGCAAAATCCTGCCCTTGGAAAGGAACAACCCCAAGTGTCCATGTTTGAGCAGAGGAGTTGGGTAAGATGATTACTGAGGCCCTTTCAGCTTCAACCAATTTGTGATTTTGTGACTGGCGACTTGAATACTCTTACATGTTTTTTACAGCTACCAAAACATGCTATATTGGTCTTGGTACTGGTGAATGTGTCTGGAATCTCTTTATCTTTGAGGATATTTAGGGAAATGTAAAGCACAGCAGTGCTTACTCCTTTTTCTGATGAAAATAAAAAGCATTTCATGCACAACAATGCTCCTCATCTTCTCAAACTGATGAGGGCTATTTAAGCAATGCCCTTCCTAGGTGCAGAAGTAGTTTCTGTGATATCAAGGGTGCTGTCAGCATGGTTTTGCCTTCCCAGGAGCTAAAGGAGAAAAAAACACCTTTGTCTTTACAGGGTGTGCTCTCTCTTCCTTTTCCCTTTTGCTGTAGCTGTACCTGCTTTGGGCTGCTGCACTCACTGCAGAATGTCTCTAACTGCAGAAATATCTGTTGTGACAGCAGGACGAAGGACGTGTCAGAAAGCACAGGAGATAAATGGCACAGCAGCCATGCTAATGTTCTCACTGATAATGTAGCTAGAGAGCTAAGACCCGTTTACTTCATTGCTGAATAAACAAATCAAAGAAGGCATCTTCTGTGTCAACATAAATTAACCAAATGGGAGTTTATTTTGCTTTGTCACTATTCATTTTTTACAGGAATCAGGAAAATTGATCAATATCTTGACTTCTTTGTTGGATTCCTTATTGTGTTTGGGTGCAGTGAGCAGCATTGCCTGGCCAAATGATTTCTGGGATGGTTATTGTCCGTTGAAAAAAAAGCAAGAAAAGAAAAAGAAAAAGTGCTTAATTTTTTGGAGCAATTACTACCATCTGCGCTTCAATTACACCTTCAGGTCCCTTGGAGTGCAACGCTGGGGACCATCCTCACCCCCAAAAGGGCAAAGGGGTATTAAGTTGCTCCAGGAGAATGTGACTGTGCCAAAAAGAGGTGTGACATCTTTTTACAAAACCATAAATGGATTTGGTCTTTGCTCAAACCATTAGCACCATTATTACACTTAAGGCTGAGGAGCTGTTAAATATTATAGCCTTCATATATCTAGATACAGAGCTATATGCACAAGAAGGCTTTAAATATAGATGACCTACATTCACAATCTGGAATGACTATCATTTCATCTGCTGGCAGTGGCTGGGTGGAAGTACTATCATCCACCACAAGATAGATGGCCTCAAGTCTGTAAGAGCTGCATGTCCTTTCAAAGCCCTGGCAAGGCTAATGCTCATGACTAGCACAGGGCATAAATGGTTTTCCTGAAAGCACTAAGGCTCCTTATCCTCCCAAAGGCAGCTCCAAAAGCCAGGAGCATTAGTTAGCAGAGATAACTGAGTGCATAAAATTTCCTTATGTAGTTGAATGGTTGATTTATTTTTATTGCTCTGAATGAACTACACATCCAAGGAGATTAATCAGTTGTCTAGTGAGTCCTTTGGGCATAGCTGGGCTACCGATTCTCTCCAGCAGTTCCTCATCAAACCAACAACAATAGGCAAGGAAGTGTCAGTTATCAAACGGGCTGAAAACACTTTCCATTTTTAAGTAAAGGATTTCCTTATGATTTCCCATGCCAAATAATAAGTTGTAAGTTATACAGTGTGTGCCATGACAATCCAGGACTACCGTGAAGAAGATTTATATTAAAACTGAATGACATCTTTACCATCTCCTGCTGTAGCTGGCTCAGGACTATTCCTGTTAGGCTAGGGTTTGGCTCTATTCTTTCTCCTTCTCTTTCCTCTTCCATTCTCAACTGGAAAAGGTAGAAGGGGAGAGGGGAATGCAGCATTTTGCATCTGGATCTGACAGCTTCCGTGAGGGACAGCTCTGCTCTCATGGTGAGGAAAGCTTGTCCTCCAGCTGAGAGTTGTGGCACAGCCTGCTAGGATCAGGCCATTCTTTTCCGTTCTGCAGGAAGCAAAGAACTCAAAGTTGCTCACTGTTTCATGCACACTGTATATGTTATTGTAGAGGGGTTTAAATAATGGGGGGGTTTCTTCCTTTTTTTTCTCAGGTGGCTAAAAATTGCAAATGCTCAGGAAAAGAAAGAGGAGGAAAAGAAACAGGATTGTAAGGGAACGCAATTCCCTTGGGCAAGCTGTTGTACACATGTACAGGAAATTGAATGTAGAAATTATTGCATGCAAGGCTGTTAAAGAAGTGACGGGGTTATAAAACAGATCTTTCAACTGCTACCCGTTATGGACATTCCAGTTGTAAAGGGTCACATTTTAATACAAATCTGCTGTCCCAAATTACATTTGTCTTTTTCCATAAACTAGAAGTTGACAAAGATTTATGGGAAGGTAATTTTCTTCCTTGTTATTTTAAGTCATTTATCTCCTCTCTGAATTTCCAAAGAAGAAGAAGAAAAGCCTACTGGTTTGGTAGAATTTATTAGGTTGCAATGGTATAACAGCTTCTGTTCTTGGGCTGCTGAAATGTCCATGAAAACTGAGGGTCTTTTTAAATATAACCTAGCCTCCATGGAATAGATGGAGTGGTGCTGCAGAAATAGAACACATAATCTTATTATGCTTGATGTGACTAATTTATTACATAAATTCTGCGTCCCTGATCTGATATTCCACCATTTGCCATTAAGATCATAGCACACACTGAAAGTGAGATGGCTTGTTTCTAAATAATAGTGACAATGAAGCAGTTTGATATTCAGATCTTCAGTTACTACCAGGAATATTGATTATACTGCCCTTTCTCTGCCTCTGCTTTTCTTCCTGTTTTCAAGGCAACAGACAAAAAGACGTCTCAAGGCCATCTGCAGAATTAGATTTGAGATTACAGTGCAAATAGGAGATGTGGTACCAGTTAATTTAATTAGTTTTGAAATAAGTAAAAGAAAAACAAGCTCACAGCCCCATCAATGGAGTCATATTCCAGAGGCATGCCAGCTTGTCCTATTTTTTTTTTCCCTAGAATTCATCTGAATTTTGCTATCGCTAAATCAAAAGCTGATTTTCCAACCTTAACACCAATTCTAATCTAAATCCTTTTTTCACTTCAAGCCAGACACAAAATGTACTTTTAAACACTGCTGCTCAATTTATACCATGGCAATGAATGCTTCATTTCACTGTTTCATTTTTATTCATTATTCCCTCAAACTCTGTAAATCCACAGGATGAATCCCCTGAGTTTTGCTCTTAAGTCAGCAAATTCAGTTGTGGTGGCTCTATGCAAACATTGAAGCTCCACTGGGGCCAGTGGCTAGGAGCTGCAGCTCATACTTTGTAGAGGCTTAGTCTTGATTTTGCAAAGTGCTTTTGTGTAATCAGTCAATTAGAGCTGTGGCCAATGATCCATATCAGGAATTGATAGCGAGCTGCAGGATTGGTACCCTTGGAATCCAGGTTTCAGTCTTTCTGGTTAGGTAGCAATTCTTGAGCATTAGCAATGCTAAAGATGTTAATTCTTCAAATTCTTGACTGCAAACACCTGTAGTCAACTTTGTATTAATTACAGAAATTCAGCATACTGTTTCTTTTTATATTTCCACCTACACTTGCACTACTAGGAAATCCCTCCCTGATGGTTTTCTGTAACATCATCTGGAAGTGGAAACAAATGCACTGATACAATTATAGTCAGTTAACAGCAACCAAATCTTGCCAATACAGCTCAGAGTGTATTTGTTTAAACTCTGAAATAGTGCAGTTGGATTGTTTTATCTCTTCGTACAAGCATAACTTTTAAAAGAATATTAAGGCACAATAAATTTTGTGTTAGTGGGCACTTAATTAAGCCACATTTGACAAGGCACTTTAATAGCTGCAGTTCTATAAGAAAGAATAATGAAAAAAAAATCAGAGGTTAACATTATTTTATAATTTTACCTTTCAATGACCCCTTTATATCATGTTTGCCAAAATCTTTGTTGATATAAAATAATCACATGATTTCCAACAATAGATGTTGAATGCAAATACATTCTCCAGCTCTTACAATTACATTAATAGCTTTATTTGCAATTGATAGTGACTGCCATTGCCTTTAAATACTCAAATGTGCTGAAAGTCAATTGAAGTCAATTTGAATTAAATCTTGCTAATTAATCTCTGAATGTAGTTTTAAATACGTTAAGTACATTGTATACTTCTGAGTTTAATAATGAGAAATCCATCCCAACCTGAGTGGTTGTGTGCATGCGATGGGGAGACATATGCACGGCCGAAGGAACTTCCAACTTGGATGCATCTCTGAGAGTAAAATAGATCAGGAAGGAAAGCAGTGTGGGTACAAACAAGTCAGCAGGATTTGCTCCATAAAATGTCTGTGTTTAGTTACATTTGCTTATAAACAGTGGGTCTCAGGCACAGGCGTGCTCATGAGGATGCCTGATTGCTACCAGCAGAGACCTGAGGAGGGAGGTCGCAGTTCTGGGGTAGATATCCAACCGGCCTGTCCAGGCACGGGGACGCAAATCACTCATGGAAGTGGCTGTTCAGAAGGAAAATGGCACCAGAAGGAGCAATGGGGGGGATGTACCTGAAACTCAGCTGTCTGCAGAAGCCAAGCAGATGAGTGAGTGCAGTAGGAACTGCTTTGTGGTTGAAGAAGGGAAATCTTGGGCTTCTGGCACCAAGATTGTTTCTGCCATTTTGGCTGACTACATCAACTGCTTTCCAAGAAGGAAATGTGTTCTCATGTCTCTCCTTGAGAACCAGATCCTATCACCTCATCCACACACATGGCTCCCCACTCCACTTCTAGGCAATAAACATGAGAATTGGCTTTCCAGCACCCATCTTACAATAAGAGTGTCTCTGTAAAGGATGTACCCAGGTCTTCAGAGCCCTCCTCCTCTTCCGCACAAACATCATGAGGTGTTGAACAAGTTCTGCATCACCTTATGTGCCACAGGTCTGCTCTGCCCCACTGATAACGTGTCACATCAGTCCATCTTGCTGCCTTTGCACCACGTCTAGCTTGTGAATAGGTGCTCTGAGGCGCTTTGGGCACTTTGGCATATTAAGGGAAAAGTATTTACACACCTGAACCCAAAATGAATCTGGGTTAGTTGACTGGGCTCCCTGCATTCAGGCCACACACAAGCCAAAATATTTTATCTAGGTATGCAGCTTTCTCAAGACCATGCATACCTGGTGCAGAAGGCAGGGATTTTCAGGTAGCTTCAGGAGTCAAATGGGATGGGGTTCACCACTGTTTAGTCAAAACCTGGAAAAAGAGAGACTCTCACTCTTCTAAAAATATGGCTGCAGAAGAGGTGGGTGCTGGTTTTCCATTACTCTCTCTTTCTTCCAAAAATAGGACAAAAAATCAACCTGGCAGTGAGGACCAGAAGTCCTCTGCAGAAGAAGGGATTTTGCCCATAGGCTCTTTTTGATGTTTGCTGGCTTCTCTTTAGGGACTTGGCTTGACATCAATAGTCAGGGTGCGGGCATGAGAGGACTCCTCTTCTGGGCTCACGTCCATCATCTTCTGCTCTTCTGGGACATGATGGATCTCAAGAAGGATTTGAACCCTGTGACTCAGTTCTGAGTAACGGACTTGATCAACTGGGGCTTAAACAGAAAAATGGCACCCTCCTGTGGCAGTGATTTAGAAAAGGGAAAGTAGCTGTGACTATTAAGGGCAGGGTCTAATCCTGCCAGCATGCACTACCCACGAAAGGAGATTTCACAAGGGATGAAAGTGCCCCTCTGCTTGGGTGAACAAATAGCTATTTGAGAGCTGGGGTAATGCAGGCAGTGCACCAAAGCAGGCAAAGACCTTCCAAGGTCAGGCAAGGAGGGCTGCGTTGAGTTTGCAGGCAATCGTTCGGCTGCATGGAGCCACTCTGGATCCCAAAGTCCACATCCGGCCAGCTCTGAGAGCCTACATCCTTTTTTTGGACTTGGCTCTTTGTCAAAACCATAGGGTACAGTGCCTGCATGGACTTCAAAGGGAGGACACCAAATGTGATTTGGCGCAGGCAGTTATGACCATTTATTGCTACCATCTTTCTCAGATACTGCTGCCAAGGGTTAAAATGTTTACATGCCCCCTGATTTTAAATGGACTGGGTTGCATGTCAAATGCCAACGAGAGAGACAGCTGGAGTATCTAAAGCAAGAGCTTTGATCTTGGTATCTGTAAAAAAGAGGTCATTTGGTCTCCCCAGGAAGCACAGACATTTAGAAGGTCCCTGTACAACTCATGCAAGTATTTTATTAACAACAATTTCTACTCACATTTAGGTAGGTTGTATTACTACTTACTAAATACACCCTACATATATATATATGCATATCTCTACGAATATCTGTGTGTTTGTACGTATATATGCATACATTCTTAAACAAATTTGTGTGTTTGTGTGTGCTTGTGTGATTATCTGAATGCCTTCTAATGTCCAGTATTTGTATACAGACTTACTAATCTACCTAACCTACTTGCAAAATAATGACAACAATGTGAATGTCCTGTTTTATATTTAAGCCAGTGATTGCAGCAATAACCTGAATAATTCATCTCTATGCGACTCTTTGAGTAACGCTGCAATTGTAATAAGGGTATGCAGTGTTTTCAGCAATATGCAGGCATGAAAACACAGACTTCATTGTGCTGTAATCACGTCTGACATTAATTCAGAAGAGAGGAATTCTAAAATACAATATTGCACAGGGGAAATATTTCTATTCTTTTAGCGGATGATTTTGTGGTTAGTTCACAATGCAATTAAAATAGCCACCAGATGTTTATGACTTCAGGCAGCAGTTAAATTTAGTGTCCCTGATCGCTGTCTTTTGCTTCATTGTCAGAATAAATAAGTATTTTTCTGTGCTGCAGGAAAGAAAAAACCCTTAAGTTTTAAACATACCGGGGGGTGGTGGTTTGCATTTCCATTTGGCAGCACTCATGTTGTTCTATGATGAGCTCAGAAGAAATTATAAAGTTAAAAGAAAATCTCTCTCCAGGATGAAACAAACATATTTACTTAAATGTGAGATGAAGTGTACAATATCTTGTCATTAAACTGAAGTGATTTGTGAGAAGCTGTACTATAAAAGTCTGTGGTTTTTCCAGAATATCTAATAAACACAGAAAGATACTCTTTTTTTCCACTGAATAATAGGATTATTAGTATGCAATTTATTTCTAAAGACACATTTAAAGTGAGCCTGCTGTGCTCATATTATTGTAATTTTCTGCAGAGTCTATGATTCTTATTTGTTTCAGGGCTATTAATTTTGAGGCCACATTATATTCAAATTATCTTTGATTACCAGGCTCAATAAGTGGTAATAGTTTGTGTTTCATCACCCAAAAGGAAGCTAATGATTTTAGTTGCACACTAACATTTTCAGAAAGAATTTATTGGAGCTCTGCAAAATAGATTGGAGAAATGAGGTGCAAAAAGTCATAGTGAGTTGCCCAGGAGCTTGCATAAAAAATTACGAGAGCTCAAGGGGGACAGGGGGAGAAATAGGTACTCTTCCTAAGTTTAATATGTTGTATTTCACTACTCAGTCATGTTTGAGATGGTGTTTTGGCAAAGTCACTGATAATTTTAGTATAATTTTAGTATAAAAGTCTGAAGTTTCTTAACATGGAAATGCGTGAAAGAAATTTGTATGTAGCAGTTTTAAATAGCTAAATGGCAGAGTAGGAATAAAAGGAGAGATAGCAAGAGAATTCCTAACACGAAGTCTACAAAGGTCTATGTTAATGCACAGAAACTGGCAGTTTCTCACCCAAGCCTGGCAGCATCATGAATCCATGCTAGCGGGGACGTCCTCCAAGCATTTCAGAAACAAATAAGTGAAAGGATTTGAATTTGCTTGGTTCTGTTGAGCCCTGATTGCTCAAAGATTTGATGCTCAGCCCCCCAGGGCATCCAGACATGATCCCCATGGAGCCACCCAGATTATTGCTCCTCTTGCAAAAAACCCCACAAAACTGCAGTCAGCACATCCTGGCCATTATACATGAACACATCAGTAACCCTTTGGTGCCAGAACAGAGGTGAAGCTGTTGGGTCCTCCCAAACTCCCCCTTGTGCTTTTGCAGGCAGTTGTTAAAATCTGAAAGCTGCTGCAAAGCGTTTCAGCAAACAGACATTTTTCCCACTGAAAGGCTGCTGCTCTCTCTATTCCCATATTCTCTATTCTAATTGCGCTTCTGATTGCATTTGTTGATGACAGGAGCTGCAGCTCCAGGTGTGCTCACCAGCTCCTGCCCAATGGGCTTTTGAATACAGGGGCTCAGCAGCACCCACAAACTGACATGTGATGGCACATCAAAGTCTCAGACACCATCAAAGCCACATTTGTCATTAACTCTTTGGTGTCTCTAATATAGCAATCATTTGCATTGGTTTGGGAGGTGAGGGAGAAGGTGTTTTTTTTCCATTTAAATTCAGCACACTGTTTTTAGGATGTGCAAGTAGCAGGGGACTTGAGCAGGCTTTGCCAATGGTGTTCTTCCAGCAAATATACACTTCAACTCTCCTGCTACACTGCAAAGGGAGGTGAATGGAAAATGATCGCAACAGGACAAATAGCTCATTGCCCAGCAAACAGGAAACTGCATTTTTGTAGAGTAGTTGTGAGTCACATCAACCCAGATCAGGGCATGACACCAAAACTGACACCTACACCCTTGTGTCTCAGGGTGGGCTGCCTGTGGTAACGGAAGGGCTTATTTTGCTGTGTCTCTAAGCCTGGCAAGTCACTATAAACCCTGAAAGAGCAATGATACCCCTGAGCACGAAGACCTTCAATGGTATTATTTACAAAAAAAATGATATTTTTTTTTTTACCAGCTTTTTCTGGTTTAATAATATTTCTTGGTAACAAAATGCAAAGGTGGTGTAAAAATATATCACAATTCAAATCCCCACTTCAAACTGCTTTTAGGCTTAATGTGCACAAACTTCTCTGTCTCAGCTGCCACTGCTCTCCCCAGTCCAACAATCTTTGTGATGTTTCATTTTTAATCCATAATATGTGTTAACTAGCATCTAAAATCAGTGTCAACCGACTTAGTAACATCTCCTAGTCTGTGCTGAAGAACTGTCCCATTATTGTCACTCCATCGCTTTCCTGTTTTAATCACCCAATACATGTATTGTTCTTCCAGAGCTAGGAAGAAGTATAATAGTTCCCTTTGCTATGTGTTTTGATGAATTTCCAGCATGAATTAGTTTTTGTGATGAAGAGAGTATTACAGGACTTGATTGAAAACTAGTATCTCCTTCTACATTTCTCAGTTTGTCATCTTACCTGTGCTACAAGAAGTTTTGTATTGTTTTATTATGAGAAGCTAAATAGTAACACCTGATTTCACAGCCCGAGGTTGTTCACTAGTTAGTGTGGTTTTATCATCTCCTCCCTTCTCTCTGACCCCTTTTCACCTATGCTTTTCAGCCTCACTTCAGATTTAGGATCTTGCAGACATTTACCCACTCAGATATTCCCACTAGGTTAATGGGACTGCTTAGATGTTCAAAGTAACTCAAGTACTTGAGCGTTTGGAGGACCAGGATGTGTAGCAGCACTCATTTGAGTGTGTAACAACCAAGCAGGCTCTAGAAAAGCTTTTCTGGCCACAGTGATTTCAGTGTGCTAAAATTCACAAAATGCAAGGCAGATGTGTACTGATTAGGGAATCATGCTGGCTACTAGATAAGAAAGCTCCTATAACTTCTGAACCTCCCATTAATGTTCTCCAAGCAAAGCTGCACTGGTGACAAGGTCACCTAATGCTGAATAATAAATAAGCAGGGAGGCAGAATGCAGTTGGGCACTGTTCAGAAATGGTTTGAATAAAGCACGGTTGCAGCCCACTGGAGCCGAAGCAAGGCTGTTTGTGTAACAGCCTCCCTGTTGCCCAGAAACAGCGCGTGAGACTACTGAGTGTCTGCAGAAACTCAGATCTGGTTCGTTTGACTTGGACATGCACTAAACCTGACTTTTAAATGTTACTTCAGCTTTGAGTCAGTGATTACCCTTTTACAAGCCATGCCTGGAAATGGGATGTTAATTGTTGTTAATGAGTCTGTCCGTCTGAGTAAGCTCTGCAAGGCAGAATTCACAGAACATAATTGCTCCATGTTGCCTCCTGCATCTCCGCTGCCAACCCCGATGTCTCTTGCACTTAAGAGCAATGGCACCAAATCTGCTTCTTGAGACCTCAGAGCTTTCTTCTTAATCCAGGACAGTAGCCAGTTTCTGTACCTCTCAGTCCCGGTCCCATGTGATTTCTGGAGCGGAATACTGCCAAGGTTCAGCTCTTGCTGGCGTCTTTGGCACAGGGAGAGGACATTGGTGAATGCAGCATTATGAGATACTGAATAGGGAAGGGAGAGTTTGTACTGAGCAGGAATTCTATATACCTATGTAGTTTGATCAATGGTCTAGCTATGTGTGAAGCTGCTTTATCTTGATGGCATTTTGTGTGCACTGATAATTTTTGTCCCATTTGCTTTGATCACATTTTCATTGACCTTCCTTCTGCCACTATTGCTTAGGACCCATCATTACTGCATTTCTTTTCAGACCATCCCCCATGTTCACTGGTGGAGAGAGGTTTTGTAATACAGCATCCTATGTGGCCCAAAAATGAATGCAAAAAGTGTATTCCTACTTAGACAGAGAACTGACAGTTTTAGCACTTTGAAAGACAGAGAAGCTTTGTATTTTGCTTTTGTGGGTGACACCTGCCTAAACATGTTGTGGTGTTATTCATATGGAAACAAAATAATGTTGGGACCTGAGTCCTTCTGGTGTCATACCTGACTACACCCTTTATCTGCCTCTAGCTCACCAGGCTTCTTGTGCAAAGTACAGTCATACACATGGCATTATTCCCTAAATGACACTAGTTGGCTACTTAAAGTCAACACATAGAGATATTATGCCATGAGAAGGGCTAATAAGCGCAGAGACAAGATTCCTCTTGGAAAATTCCCTGTGAGCAGCTGCTCAGCTAGGAGGGCTACCAGCTCTGGAGATCAAAGCTGGCATCACATGAGGAGGTGGGCTCTGATTCGGATAACCAGCTTTATGGACATCAGCCTCTGCCCATACTGCCTGTCTCCTGGGAAATAATTCAGCTGAACAACAATGCATTCCCTGCCCAGATAGATTCTT
Organism: Psilopsiagon aymara; assembly: GCA_024733675.1. Classification (NCBI taxonomy): domain Eukaryota; kingdom Metazoa; phylum Chordata; class Aves; order Psittaciformes; family Psittacidae; genus Psilopsiagon; species Psilopsiagon aymara. The sequence goes on along the minus strand of JANRGW010042576.1, from coordinate 52,886 downwards.
CTAATTTTATTCTGGATCATAGTTTTCAGCCTGGGCACAATGTCCATATGTCTGCATATTTCCAAACTCATTTCCATCAGAAATCAAAGTTAGTCTGATATGCAGTCAGGTCTGCCCATGCTCAGCCTCATGGAGCCTCATGCTCTCAGGTCCAACATCTTCATCTCACTGGTAGAACAGTTATTTCAGCTCAGTCATTCTCCAGGGCAGGAGACTGTGGAGTCTTTCCACTGACCCTCTGTGTCACCTTCACTGTACTGCTCCCATCTTTTGGGGTGCAATACATTTCCTTTATCCACACCCTAATCTACCAAGGCTGAGCTAGTCCTTATCCCTGTCAGATGCCAGGACCTCTTTTCATGCTAAGGGTGGTTCTCAGCCAGTCATGGACTGGGGCTGGGACAGAGATGTGCTGCTCCTTTTGGCCACATTCAAACACTCCTAACATTTAAAAAAAGGAAATGGGGGGGAAGGAAGAACCCAAAACCCTCAAGATTTACAGTGAAGAAGGATCACATTGCATGCTATTAATGCTCTAGTTAAAATCACCTCTGTCTTGCTTCTCTTTATGCAGGTAACTCTGAAGTCCAGAATTTGTTACCTCATTGCCCAGAAATAATGACCTCAGACATACGCAGGCTCCTTATCAATTGGCCTTTTTTTAGTACATTTGACATGGTCTTGGCAAAAAATAACCCCAGAGTTGAGAGGCACCTCTATCTTATGTCACTGTTACTATTAAGGGACACATTCTGTACAGCGTCCAGCCGATGTTTTAAAGGTTTTAAAATGTTTTTTCTCATTATGGTGCTACTGTTGGGTTGAAAGCAATTTCAGCTGAAGTGTGATTTAACCATCTAATGGCAGAGTCCCATTTTGTGTATAAAAAAACCCCAAACCTGGAAGAGTTGAAAAATTATTTTCACTGTCATAAAAAAAAGTACATTTTTCATAGAGAAAGGACATGTCCTTATTTGCAAATCAGAGTTGTGGTAGTGGTCTTTTCCAACCTAGTTGATTCTATGATTACTCATATTATTAGTTGCACTGAAGTTATTATTTCTCCCCTAAATCACTCCCATTTAAAACTGCAACTCAAGTGTCTGAAACAAGTTTTTAGAAGTTCTAATAAAGTTGATTTTTTTTTTATTAACTTCACAAAAATAATTGTTTTGAATCTTGGATGGCAAAGGCTGTTCTCTAGCAGCAAAAATAGTAGCACTATTCTGATAACTGCTTACGGACAGATTTTATCCCAACATTCATGACGGGTTTATGTCTCCTGTCTTTATCAGGACCAGAATCTAGAATCAGCCCTAAAACTTACAGCGTCTGTTCCTATGAATAGAAATCTTTGCTCTACAGAAGGTTTGTAGATGAGGCTGGAAATCTTTTTACCTTTTATTTAAACATCTTGCAATTAAGGAATAACTTCTTAAATGTGCTTTTTAATGACACACTTATGTTTGAATTACATATTTTGTTTGCACAATAAATATTATATTTAATACTTATACTTGCATTAATATTTATACCAGTACTATAATACTAATATTATGCTAATATTATATTAGTTATATAAAATATACTATAATAATATATTAGTATATTATAGTAATATTATAATATATTATACTAATAGCTAATTTACATTAATATTTACATTTATATTTGTATTTCTATTCACATTTATAATTGTAGTTCTATTGCATATATTTCTATTTCTATTTACATTTATAATTGTATTTCTATTGCATATATTTCTATTTCTATTTACATTTACATTTATGTTTACTTAAATATGTAAACAATAAAGCCAATATTTGGAATAAGCAATGTAAATAGTGATCATAGAAAAATTCCACATACTGTCAAGTGCAGTTATTGACTTGTTCCTTACCTCTATGCTAACTTTATTCCTTTGGAAGATAAAAATATTTCAGGATCCTTATGAAAGATGAGCCTGGTCTAAGTTAGTAGAAATTAGATGAAAATGGCAAAGTTACAGCTACACCCAATTTGATACTGGATAATTTGTGCTCACATGGCTTTTAATAAGCAGGAAAAAAATAAATCACCCCAGAATCTCACATTAATTGCGAGAAAGGTGTTTGCAAACTGTAAAGAGCTTATTTGCACATGTAATGTATAAATTAAATATATATATTGAATATACATATTAATTACATATACATATTAAATACATAAATGAAAAAATGTGTATACTATGCAAAATTAACAACTAGTAATATAGAATTACAAAAAATGTGAAAATTATTTTTGCATATTTATTTCAACAGTTATTTTCAAGCCTACTATGGAAATGCTATTATGATGACTATAAAAAAGATATTATTATAATTTATGTATCATATAAATAATATAATATAATGTAACTATATAATTGTAGTTAGATATTATTGCTTAAATGTATTTTAACTTGGATTGTTGCTATTATTAATGTCCTTTTCAATACTGGAGAGTAAGTTAAACTTTTTTAATGCTTTATGCTTAATATATGCTTTTATGTCTGGTCATATGGCATTAATTTTTTTCCCATAAAATTCTGCAATTCTAGGAAGAAATGTTTCTTTATTTTGTGGCATAATATTACCTTTACTGAATATATGCAGTGCTCTGCATGGGCTGGCATAGTCTGATTGTACAGTTGTGGACGTTTCCTAGAATTTGTCTATGAGAAAAATACATTCTACACAGATCTATGGTTTTTTTCAGAAGATTTTTTAGATTTATTTAAAATTATTTCCATATAATTATTTCCAATTATTTTCAAATTAATTCCATATTCCATTTATTCCATAAATATCCAGATGCACTTGTCTGTTTCTCCACAATGACACAAAGGAAGTTTAAACAGAAGAGAAAGCAAATCAGGAAAGGTTAATTTAAAAATCAATAAGATTGAGCTATGTCTCTTTTCTTTTAAACTTTCTATGTAACTTAAAAATAGTCAGAAGGTGGTTTAGAAATTGTGATAAATGGTGTTACCTACCTCTGGACAAATGAAAACAATTATGCACAGAGCTTTTACTTCCACTTTTTTCCCCCTCTGTTATTTCCTTTTTAAATTTCACTGCAGAACTTCATCAATAAATTCAGCTGTATCACCAGTTTTCCCTTTTGAAAAAGAAAACCCATACTTCATCTTTAACGCATTATTTAAGATCCACTGTCTTCTGTCCCTAAGGGGATTCACAATACAGCATGTCGAGCTACCAACAGGAATTAGAGTCTTGGCTCCTCTTTGGAGAGCGCAAAGGCCAGTGATCACCTTTAAAAAAGTTCCTAAAAACTGAAACTTTCAGTAGAAACAAATATCAAAGATTTTGATTAAATCATGACTTTGAGTCTGTTGAGAAACAGAAACACTGGATTTGTCCTTCCTCTTTGAGGTCAGTCGTAATCATGGCAGTGTTTTGTATTATTCCAATTCCCAGAGTTCTGGTCCACTCTCCCTGGGTTTTGCCTGATGTCATTTTAAGCTTGACCAGTATAAGGTGAAGTTCAATGTAAATAAATTCAAGGGCAAAAGTATGGGGTAGTGACATGTCTGCAAAACAAAAAATAAGGCTCTACAACAGCTGTGTGGTATCAGTTTTGCTTGATGCTGCAAAGACCTGGGGCATTACGCAAGCCGACAAGAAAAGATTTGATGCATTTGATAGCAGGTGTTTAGGAGGGATCAGTAATGTCAAATGGCATCACTATGTTGGGAACATCGAGTTTCAGGAGAGAACAAGAAAGGGGAAGATTATGGACTCCCTAACAAGGAAGTGGCTTTGATGGTCTGACCATCTTGTGAATGTGGATGGTACGAGAAGGTCTTGTGAGCTCGATTTGCTTCTCTGGGCTTCCCAGCCCATGCTGAGGCTCATCAAAAGCTTGGGGAAGTCAGTAGAAATATCATCTAGGTTTTGATGTTTTAACTTGTCTGTCAAGGATGGAAAAGCTCCAGGGCTTTTGCTTTACTACTCCCACATGGAGGATGTGTTCAGTGCTCACCAACCCACTGGGGTGAGATGAGGAGGGGAAAAAAAGGTGAATGGGAAAATGTAAATGAAAGACATCTTTTTGCAAGATGCTGCTCTCCATCAGGAATATTCATATGAAGCAAGCATTTCAAAACCAGGCCTCTAGGGTTTTGTAGTGTGAACTTAGGCCATGCAGAAAAAATGGGGCTTAACAAACTCCAGAGAGCCAAAATCTACACAAGTAGGCTCCATCGACTTCAGTGAACCTTGCACAGATGTGAGGGTGAAAAAGTCCCCTGTTCACGTTTTCTCACAGAAACAGCCTTTCTACATGTAGCTGAAGAGCATCTCTTAGAAAAACATAGCCCAAAGAACGTAACTTAAAACAGATGGGAGCAAGAAATAATAAAGCCAGGCCATATGGATAGAGTGGACCTGCTCAAGGCAAGTGCAGCCAACTGTATTATGATGTAGTAATGTGTGAAAGAGGCTGCACTAATGTATGGACTATCTGGAAGTGGAATTTTTCCATGATTGAATCAAGAAAAGGAAATGTGCTTTGTCCAAATGGTAATAAGAACCATATTTCAAAAAGATCCATGTTGAGTTCTTACATCAAATAATGTCAAAAATAGCTCACCATCCAAACTGGGATCTTACCTTTTTCTTATATATTTTTGAAACTCTTATTGAGGTTTTAGAATGTTCTCCTTAAATCTGCAGCTGGTAGAGTCGAGCTTACTATTTTCTTTTTATCATTTAAAATCTCTTTAAGATGCAGAAAAAGTAGACAGCAATGATAATCAGCCCTTGAAGTCACGCATTCAAATCTGTTAGCAATAAATACGTATCACTGTTTTGGGGCTAGAATGTTTTGCTTTACTTTTCTATGAACAGCTTAGGATAGGCTTCCAGAAATAAACAGAAATAAAATGTAATTATTCCAGTGGTAAAAATGTTATTTCTCTGGAATATTGCAATCTGCACTTCAAAAGCCAGCACAGAAACACTAATCAATGAGTCCATGAACAGAACGTATTATGAAATTAATTTTAAAACAACAATAATTACCCCAATCTATTTTCAGTTAAAATTTTTGTTCCAGCATTGACTTTAAGAAAGTGAAAATATTAATGCAGGCAGCTAACTGGCCTATCAGACATCCAGAATTCAGAAGATCCCATGACAGAGCAAACACTCACATGAGTGTGAGGGGAAGGACAGACTGCATTTAGCAGGACCATAGCATGCCAGGGCTCTGCAGAATGAGACCTGGGTTAGAGCAATGACATTTACCAAATTACTGTAGAAAACTGATAAGGGCATGATCCTTTTTTATGCAGCAGATCATGCATAATGCCTGCTGTGCCTCAGGTCCTTTTCATAACTATAGAATGAAAGCTCATGTCAAGATGCTGACAGATACCACGGAGCAAATAATAATTTCCCCTGCCTCAGTCAACCACACTCATGCAGCCAGTTTATACCTCGCAGCCTCATTTGGTAATGCTATGGCTGAACATCCATCCTGCATGGCTCAGGAGATGACATAGCATTTATGTAGGACAGAAAATTAGATGGAAAGCTGACTTTTCAGTGGTGAGATTAACTATTGTTTATTACAGTTGAGCTCTGACAAAATCAAAATACATTCTTCTTTAGATGCTGTGTGATCCTACACTACATATATTTGTGTATGCACACAAAAATACAGAAAGAGATAAAAACATAAAGTGCTTTGGCTATAAAGGTGCTTTAGAGATATTTATAAAGTAATCTTTGACATTTATAAAGAATTCCTATTAAAATAAATCTTCCATGTATGCTTGGTGAGGGACTATGAAACAAAAAGAATGGAGAGACGTTTTTTTCTTACATACTAAGGTTGGATCCTGACCCATTAAGGTCATTTGGGGCCTTTTCTACCAAAGTCCCTGGAGACAGGACCCTAGCCAATGGCAGCCAGATAATGGCATGTGATTGATGCATGGACAGAATGTGGCATGTGGATAATCTTCCAGAGAAAGTCCATGGATTCCCTGCTGAAAGATGGGACAAGAAGGGCACCACCTTCCTTTGCGTGTGAGCCCCAGAGGATTTGAGAGCTTCAGGATCTGACAGATAATTAGCTAAAGAGCTGACAAACTCATGGACATGTGTTTCTCTTTCAGTGATCTCATGCTCTGGTTTGTCCTTGGCACTTTGGCTAAACTGAAGTTACAGTGGGTGTAATCTCTAAGGTTCACCAGCAGAGACCCATATGGCAAGGGAACACATAGCACAGCAGAGAGGTATAACTTCAAACCTCTCCACCTTTTCCACTGGGAAGAGCACGTAAATGGATCTATCAAGGTTTAGTACACTTTTTTCCTATCCTATTCAATAATGATTGCGGTTGTCTAATATTTAACCTATATGTCCCAAAGAATGTTCATGATTATGGCTTATAGATGATTTCTTATATATCCTTTCCATCAAAAAACTGGAGACATGCAGTCTGCCTAGAGGTCTATCTGCATCTTCTCCCTTTCAGTAAGGTTAAAACCTTCACTCTCAGTCCTAGGAGCAATAAGGCCACATCATTGTGCTAGTGGGAAGTAGTGTCATGATCTGTGTGTATTTCAGATCTTTCTGCATGGATGAAGTATGTCAGTAAATTGTGATTGTTTGCACATTTAGCATGTTGTTCATGCCATTTAATATTATCCTATTTGAAAGTTACTATGAGTGTAGTGCAGTTGTCTTAGCTTCTATTTTCCTGACCACTCCTGTCCAAATGTTCTTTGGAGGTCAAGGGCAAAAGCATCTCCAGGATAAAGAAAGCCCAACTGTGCTTTTGCACAGAATGATAGCAGCCCTTTCTGGGAAAAATTATATAGCATTTCTCACAGAAGGAGCAATACACCTTTTTTGGGGGATTTTTTGGTATTCCAGATCATAGGATAAATGTAGCGTGGCAGACTAAGTGCAATGTTAAGTGCTAGGGTTTCAAGTGAAGGTGCCATTCTGTAGGTGAGACAGACTGAGCATCTTGGCCACAGCCAACTGTTTCCCAAACTGTATAAATCACTCTGTTTGCGAATGACTCCTTAAGGAGACTTTTGTTACCAAGTCAGAGAATGCCAGTATCTCAAACCAGTGAATGGCCTCATTGACAGGAAAGGATTGCTGTGGCAAAAGGTTTCGCTATGACAAAAAGACCTTTAGAAGAATGTGGGTCTCCTCTGTGTCTCTGTATTCATGAATTTGGCAGAAATTAAGGGAGGAAAAGAATAGGCTTAGATTATAACTTCTGGCTAAATGCTTAGTATTTTTTGGTCAGAATAATACAGTTTTGTCAAAACAAAAAGTCATCTGACAATTTTGATTAACATGTTTTAGAAGATTGTAGGGAATTTTTTAAAATATCCTTTCTCTATTGTGATAGAAAAAGAAAATAAAAAGTTTGGCAAAAACAGGTCAGCTATATTCCAGTGGGGATGGCTCAGCTGATGGGCAATAGTTGTTTTGGTTTTTTTTCCAAGCTGGAATTTCTAAATATATTCTTCCAATTCTGACTGGGAAACAATCTGAAATGCCAGAATTTTTCATAGGATAGAATCTCCAGGTTTGACTCAGTTTTAGGGCAGAAATGAAGATGAAGATGTGAATGCTCCATCCCTGGCACTGTTCAAGGCCAGGTTGGATGGAGTCTTGGGTGACATGGTTTATTCTGTGGTGTGCCTGCCCATGGGGGGGGGGGTTTGAAATTGATGATTCTAAGGTCCTTTCCAACTCAAACCATTCTATGATTCTATGAAAAGTTACAGCAAAAAAAGAATGTGAACACATGGAAAAGAAAAACCCAGGCACTTTAGACCTCAACAATTTCTTGGTTCAGGCGGAAACTATAGAAGTGCTCAGGTCTCTTTTAACAGGGCACATCCATGAAGATGGCACTTTTCCATCTTGCACCGATTGCCCCTGCTATAAGCTCAGAGGGGACATGATGACTCTTTGCTTCCATAGCATTTGCAGAGAGCATCTGTGAGCATAAATTCCACAGGATTTATAGAAGAGGAAAACAACCAGAATTATCAGCCCTCATGAACACAATGTGTTCTGGTAAAGAAATAGCTGATGGCGTTTCAGTGGTGGAGAAACAGAATTGGGTGTAATAAGTCATCCAAACAATACCTGGCTTACCATCAAAGACAGGTGAGGAGGGGACAGGAAGGGTGAGGTTGGCAACATTGGACACCAGTTTAACTTTTGAAGGTCTGAACGGGGGAGTATCCTTTGCTCCAAAGACAAATCTGGCCAGTGATAAAAGCTCACATGAATTCACAGCTCCTCTGCACTAACATGAGTTTTGTTATAGGTGATTGACAGAAAAAACCTGCCAGCCCCATGGTGTTCTGGCAATGGTCAGTTGCCTGGTTTGTTGCTTGGTCCAACAACACACCACTGCTTACTAGCAAAGAAAGCAATCTGGATGAAGACCCTCCACAACCAAGTTCATAGAATCATAGAATGCTTTACATTAGAAGGAACCTTAAAGATCATCTAATTCCAACCTCTTTGCCATGGACATGGACACCTTCTACTATACCAGGTTGCTCAAAGCCCCATCCAAAGTGTCTTTGAACACTGCAAGTGAGAGTGCTGAAGCTAAGTACTGCATTCTTGTTTGTCATGGCCATTAGAGGCTGCCCTGGTGGAGCTTAGGATTGGGTTTAAGTTCATCTTCAACATGCATGTACTGGTGTTTGGCACAGGGCTGGAACAGACATTTTACCATTTCCCTTTTGACTTCCCTAGCCACATTGAGTTTTCACTTCTTAGAAGTTAATCACTCAGGTGTTCAAAGAAAACCTGTTTTTTCAAGTCTGAAAGCTTTTCAGTCATCTTTGGGATGCTGGCCATAGGAGCCAAAGTGTGCAGCTCTACCTCTAAGGCACTGACAGTTTTAGATCCTTCTTGCATATAGTTTGGACCTGTTCACGCTACTTCTCTCTCCACAAGATATTTTTTATTACAGACCTGATCCTCTTCACCTGCAAAGCAAAACTCAAGGGAAAATAGTATTTCCAGATGCGTCTGTGCAAAAAAAAAGATGTTATTTTCTGACAGAAGTGTTTTTCATGTTGTTTTTCACTGAAATACTGTAGTTTTCATTTTCTGTGTTGTCATCAATGGCACTCTGATGGGACTCTGCCTGTGGCAGGAACAACTTGCATGGCATGTGGCTTTGTTCCATAAATACATACTTCTGCTCAAAAAATATACTCCAGAGTCAAAACTTCAACATTTTTAAACTAGTTAGGAGCCTAGCTGGTCTCATTGCTGTGACCTCTGAGCATCCAACAAACTGCATGGAATATGTCTGTTCCATAGAGAACAAATAGGACCTGTCATTATACGAGTCTGTTTATGGGTTTTTCAAACAGAGGCAGTAACCAAAACTTGTGTTAAATCTGTACTGCAACAATACAACCTGTACCTCTGTTGGGAGAAGGGATCATGAGCCTGCAGGCCTTGGAGTAGAAGATTCAAAATAAAGATTCTCAGTCCTGAGGATTCGCAGTCTAAATAATTCGGCAGTTGCAATGGGGGATGTTGGCTTTCGTGAAATCCAGGGTGCAGTGTCCTTGGAACACAGCTTTTGTTCGTCCAATGGAGCCTTTACACCAACGTTTGCACAGCTCAGCTTCTCCTCTTGAGCTTTTAAGTCCTTGATGTCTTTGAAGGGCATCAGTGATTTTACTCTCCAGGCATCTTCTGCTGCATGAAGGAAATGCTGCATGAAGCGTGCAAGTGCCTTTCTACAGCATGAGTAAGGAGTGTGTTGCAGAGCGGGACTGGGTTTTTTTCAGATGAACGTTGGGCTAGGCGTATAACAAGTGGTATGCATTATGCAGGCAAATAAAGGAGTTCCTCCTGATACCCTCTCCTTGTGTCCCCTCCTGTAGAGAAGGAGCTATTTTAGTAATGTTTAGGAGAGCTGAAAAATATTTAATTAGGACTATTTTTTCACCCTCCTGTTAATAAAGTAAAGGGCCTTAATGTCTTTGGTCCATCACTGGCCTTCATTCTGACCAGAAATAGCATTCACTCTTCATAAGAACATTACAACTGCAAATTCTGATAACTTGAGAGCTAGGAATGAGCACCGACATCTAAAAATGTCCCTTTTCTACAGCACTAAGAGATGAAGGCTAAATCTGGATATGAAGCTATGGCATTTTTTACTATAAACAAATGCTGTCAATGACTGAGTACTTTGATCTGCTGGACCATGAGCCAGAGCAGATTTGTAGGGAGATCTTTCAATGCCAAAGCACTGAGGAGGGGGGAAAAGACAGGGCTTAACTGGAGCCTAAGGGTTGCCAGATCAAGAAATTAGCTGATGCATTGCAGATGAAGCTGTGTAAGAACATGTACTGAAGTCACTTACCCCAGCCCACCCAGGAGGTGTGGGTTTTGTATTTATGATCCCCCCCCAACAATATATTTGTATAATTATTTTTCCATACATATATATTAAAACATGTGCAATATTTTTCTTCCTGCATTGCCAGGACTACCATGCAAATCAATCCTCAGAGATTATAAATAAACATATCTCATTGTGTTTTATCTACTAGACCATGGAGCTTACAGGGGAAAACCATCCCCAATAAGGCTTGCACAGTTGGCACAATGACACCCTCTGTTTCCCTTGGTGACTGCTCCCATGCCAATGTATTAACTCCCCAAGACATCTGTGCCCCATGTTCTCCAAATCTGACCTCTTCCTGCCCAACTTTCTTGTTTATTTGGAGTTACCCTCTGTTATTTCCTTTTGTTATGAAGCTCAGTTTTTCCTTCAAGCCTGTATTGAGGTGAGATGGCCAACTGTGATTTTAATTTTTGCTGGATTGCAAGAGGAAGCTTTGTGAGGCATGGATTGCTACACTCACAAGAACAGCTACCTTCTGTCCCCATTTTGTCCTCCCTAACTAGGCTAATGACAGCTTCTAGCAGCAGTTGCATTAAACACTGAGCTCAGTCCTGCAAAATAGTGATCATTTCTGGGAGATGCTGTGTGAGACTTTCCAGGGCACTTCATGATTCCTGGAAAGTGATTAGTCCTAATGAGATCGGGTTGTCCAACTCTTATGCCACTAAACTAAATCACAACTTTTCTTTCTTTCTTTCCAATAAACAAAAGCTTGATTCATGAATTATAACACATGGTGAATCTGATTTTGCCTCTGATCCTCTGTGTGTTCTTAATTAAACAACCAGATCCTTTTATGAATTGAAACAAAACTTCTGGGGCACAGTGAGTTTTCACTCCTAATCATGTTCACTTCCGTCAACGGGGCTAGACTTTAATTGCACAATAATACAGTCAGAAAAATGGGATGACACACAAATACATTGCTCTTGCCAGACATCCCCAGCGGTATTTTTTAATTGTAAGGACAGCAGAGTCTATTACTCAGACTCAATTTTTTCTGTCCTTTACTCTCCCATACTCTACCATGCTGTTAAGTATAATAAAAGTATCTATCTTGTTGTAATGTTGTTATTATTAAGGACTGATTTTACTGTGATGTCGTAAGAAGAATTGGATATGCACTTTCTGTTGTTACTGATATGACTGTGTCTATCTCCTTATGTGCAACCTGAAAAGATTCTCGGACACTTTACTTAGAACTGATCACTTAAAAATGATCCCTCAGAAGTCATCAACTGTCAGCATCAACAGATTTTAATACAAACCATGTCTTCTTCAGCAGCTTTTTTGTTGTTGTTTAGATTAAAGTGTTTAAACCAAAGAAAGTCTTTAAATCTTGATATAAACAGGGACGTGAAGAGAAATTCAGGGAGAATGCAAAGAGCTGACAGAAAAGTCAGTTTGGATTTTTCATGTGCACAGTAGTTTTTCAGAATCTCTGCCACATTCACTTGCTTCGAGACCAAAAAGATGTTATTGAGAAGTCAAACTGAATTTTATCACAGGCCTCCTAAAAACAAGCATGTTTGACAGTTGTGGGAAAGGAGGGAGCTGAAGCTGTATCTATTGTTCATGTAAAAAAGGCTCACTGCAAAAGTTAAATTACTCTTAATGATTGCATGTTAATTTGTTATTTGAACCCTCTGCAGTCCCCCTTTCCCCAGACAGAGCTGGATGACAGGAGATGATAGGGATATTGAGGAACCTTTCTGCTTAGAGCAGATGTCTGCGGAAACAAATTCTGACTGCTGCTGATCTAGATACATATTTTCATTTCTTTCAAAATCAAACCTACAAGCTTCAGAATTCAACACAGAAGACCAGTCCTTTTCTCATTTTTGCTTTGATTATCTCAGGAAAAAAACAAAACTAACACAATGTTAAAATGCCAAAGAAAAGTTTCTCTAAAATGAGGACAAAACCAAAATAGCAGTATTTTTAAAACTGCATATTTCAACAGGATGGAAATTCTTCCTCTTTCCTATTTTCTTTAACCAAAAAGCTGACAAAATCAGTCTGTTTTCTGAAGTGTTTCATTTTGACTAAATTTGCATGTTCTGGTAGAATACGGATCTACTAAAATGCTTGGGACTGGCTGAAGCTGAATTCTTTGCTTCTTTTGGGTTGAGGCCCTAGGAGCCTACCAAGACTGATTTAATCTTTCCTGGATGGTGAAATGGTTCCAGTAAATCTAAAATAAACAAAATCAAGCAACACCTCAAATTATTGTGACTCTCATCCAGAAAGCCAGCCTTAGCTGGACACTAAAAAAGAGAGAAGAAGTGTCAGGTGAGAGCATGTTATAAAGCCAGAACTGTGCTCAAATAATTGAGTACAGCCTGCTGCAAGCTGTGGGTTTGGCAGTCTTCAGAGCACCATGCAAAGGACAGACGTGAAGGAAAAGGTGGATTGTTTAGAGAAAAAGATGTATACTACATGTGAGGAATGAATCACGTGCGGAAAAGCCAAGTGTTTCCTGCAGGACATTTTATCTACCTGATCCTGTTTGTGTTAACAAGGACAAACTGATCTTAGACTGGGCAAGAGGGAAGAGCAACTTCCTACACTCTTCTAGGTTGAAGAGAAAGGGTGGTCCTGTTTCGGGAAGCTGGATTTGCTGGGGAGGATTTGTGTTAGAAAAGGAAGGAAAGAAGATATGTGGAGAGAGATGGCTTCATCAACAAGAGGCAAGTCAAGAGGAGGCAAGAGGAAAAGAAAACTGTTGGCATCTCTTGAGATGGGGTCCTTTTTCACACAAACCCCTGGTACCACATGCCCGGAACAGAAGAGGTCACAGAGTGCTTTCTGTCCTAAAAATAAAGACAGATTCATTGCAGGTGGCCCCTGTTTTCTCACTAGTTTATAAATATTTTGTTTAGCTTCACAGATTCCCTGGAAGTGACGGGCATGTTGGCAGGTCAGAGAACCTGCTGTTGGGTTATATCATTGTTATGAGAGTCACGCTGCTAAGGAGCTTTGAGTTGTACCCCATACTGAGAATAGTCTAAATAATCTGTGACTCAAAGCATCTCTCATCAGGGATCACTTTGAACACAAGCAGTTTCAGCTGACCTCACGAGCTAAACACAAACATGTCAAGATCTCAATAGCAAGAGAACATTTGTTTTAAATATTCTGAGTGTGAAACCAGGGCCAATGGGTGACATCTATTTAGCAATTGTTTTGTTTGCCTGATGTTTCTTTCTTTAATTTTACTGCAGAACACATACAAGTATGTGCTGGGACTAGACTGGTGATTGGAAAGATCAACACAGTAGTCAACTCCTGGTTATGCAGCAGCATAAACTAGAGTGGTTTCCAAGACAAGAGCCATTGCTCCAGATTTGCATGGGTGTTACAATTCCAGCCCATTCTCTCAAGAGAATGGTTCTTGCAAACAAATAAATTAACCTATGAGCCCTGTAAAATTAACTTGGAGGGTGATAGGGCAAGAGAAAGCTTGGACTGTACAGATCTTCTCTCTCTCAGGCTGGAGATTGTGGCTTACAGAGATAAAAAGCAAAGTGTTCCTTATTACCAGCTACCTCAGGTGTTGAGGCTGACCACTACCTTTCTGAAGCTGCCACAAACCCAGAGGGATCCACAGCCAGCAGCAGACACCCAAAATATGGAACACGGATAGATAAAACTGCAGTTAAAATGAGGCATTGAGCTGCTTAAGATGGATCTGTTTGGGACCCTGTCAAGGCTCCTAATCCTTACTCCCTCCTCAGCTACATCTACAGTGCACTGTTGGAATTAGTTCTTTAAAATAAATCACTTTTTCAAACAGTAAATGACCCTTTTATTCTAATCTCTTTTTGGACAAGAGTAATTGCCAAGAGTGCCACCAATGGAGACATTAAATGTGGGAGCTGAGTAACACTGGGACCAGATAAAGTTTTCTGGCTTCAAACGAGCTGCCCCACTGAGATCTGTGTCCACAGCAAAGGTACTTTGCAAATAGAGCTGACACACTGTTCCACTTGTACCAAAGTATCAAATGAATTGCTGCTGTTATATATTCTGTAAAGAAACTAGATCAGTAATACAGAGACACAGCTCGAAACTACAACGTGTCAATAGATTCGGAACAGGAACAATGCCAGGTTAAAGCAGAGCAAATATTTGCAGTACAATATTTTATTCAACAGAAAATTCCTCAAGTTTCTTTAATAGATAATTTTGGCTGATTAAGCAATTCTTTAACTGCGATGTTTTATGAGTGCTTTCAGAAGCACTACTGAGTGCTGTCAGGAGGACAGACTGAGACTTAAAATAACACCCAGATACAAACAGAACATTCATTTTTCAATACAGTTCTGTAACTTTTTTTGTAATTAGTCAGTTGGAAGGATTTTTAAATGGTAGCGATGTCCTCAACCCAAAATGTGAGACCCTGGAGCTTTGCCTACAGCTCCCTCCTTTTTCAACTTATTGGTCAGAACCCCGGGAGCACAATTCTCCAAACTCCGGAGGGAGTTTGTGTCTGAATTTGAAACTAAAGTAAGGTATATCCATTGAATATAGTCTTTTATTTATCGAAGGAAGCCAAGTTCAAACCACATCATATTGAACTTTAGCCAAATATCCTATAAGATCTGACTTCAAATGCAAGAAGGCATGCCATCTTAAGAAAATACCTCTCTTTCTTCCTTGCAAACAGATTTTCTTTGCTTTTCTAAGTTTTGCCCTTTTCATCACTCAAAGCACGGGTATTCAGTTGATAAATGTGAGCCCTCTTCCAGATAAAGTCCTTCTTGGCTACATTTACACTGTGAAAAAATGTAAATATAATTTGTAAGGGAATCCAAAATTTTCTAGGAATGCTTTAACTTTACAGGAGTGATAAATTCTTCAGACTGAACAGGGTCTGTCCAGATGGCTCACTTGGGGATATGCATGCTCACTTCACCAGAGGAAACCCAAGCTAGAATTCAGGAGGGCTTATTAGCAAATCCCACACACTGAGCTATCCATATAACTACCTAAGGAACTAATTTATAGCTTACCCCCAAATATGAAAAGAGGAATGCACTGATTCTTGCATAGATGGTTAAGTGAAAAAATACTTCTCCTCAATTTGTTATTACTTTGCGATACTATAAATTAATTCTAGCCATGCAGAGGGTTTCGCTGGCAGAGACAGTCAAGTAGCTTAGCTGAAGGGCCTTTCTCTGGATTTTAGCAGCACTTTAGGACAGCAAGCATAAGCACTTCTCTAATATTAGATGGGATTCATTGATGTGGCTGTGCTATTTCATACCTATAATGCCTTTCTGGGGAGCAAGAGTCCATCTGTAGGGGGAGGCTGCCACAGACAGCTCTGTTGCTTTGGCTCGGGGAGAAAGGAAATGGGTCTGCAGTACCTGAGTCAATTGGAAGATCTTAGCAGAATAACAAACCAGACAAAAAAGGTTAAGATTTTAGACCCGTATTTTCTGTGCAATCTCCCTTGATTTTCACTGCTGAGACTCCCATTTCAAGGCTGTGTTCCTGACTTCTAGGCAAAGCAATATGGTCAAACAGCTGACCAGAACTGCACCCTGAAAATACTCTGTTCATGAAAACTGCCCTGGACTACTGAATTGAACCAGCTCTGTGATACCAATGGTAAGATTTCAGAGTGATACTCAAAACCAGCTGAAAACCCTTCAATCAAGTTCTCATAGCCAACATCAGCACTTTGATGTAAACCACTGTGCAAAAGCTGTTTACCCAAACATTCACTGTTCAGTGAGTGTTTTAAAGTAAGCATTTTGGTAGAGCTGTCCCATAAGCAAAGACTTTCACGTAATCAGTGATGTGTAAATGATCACCCCCTATGCTGAAGTCTCATGCAGTTGCCAGCGTGCGTGCAAGGGTGAAAGCAGTTCCTCATGGGAAACCTGTGCCGAGCCTGGTATTTACTGACTTTCATGCTTCTGCTAGACAATGTTATGGTTACAATAATGTCATTTCTGTCATTTAATACTAGTGCTAGCCCACATAATTGTTACGGGACTACACAGTGTAATTTAGCATAATTAAGACAATTATACAGTTAAACATCATGAGCAGACAGTAGCTAAAACTTTTGCCCAGTGTAACGAAACCCAAAGGCTCCATACATTGAAATATACTTCTTGGGCACCCTCAGGGTTTTGATTGCAGATGAGCATAAAGGCGTCTATCATGCACTGTCAGGCGTTTTTACCAGGTGGATACTGTTGTCAAAGGGAGATGGGGGTCTGAACTTATTTCCATCACCCCATAGGTAACCACATGGGAACTTGACCTTCAAGGCTGTTATTTGAGCCAGGCTCCAGATCTCACCGAAGGAAGATACTTGACACATTTCCTCTGCATTTCACATCCATCTGAAATATATTTAGCTAACTTTTGAGGTACCTTGCATGTTAGACCTTGAACCACAATTGTAACCTCTCCAGTTTCCCTTATTCACACAGTATTTGATTTGGATGACATATTTTTACAATATTTATTTTTTTGGCCCATTTTGAGACTCTCATGTTGATGCCACAAGAAATTCGGTCTCCTGGATAATATTTCAGACATGGAGGGAAAAAATGAAAAACTAAAGAAAAAGAAAAACCAGCCGTCTGCATCCACTTAAACTACATTACAATAAAGCTCAGTTAAAATCTGATCAGCAGTTTTTTTAGCCTTAGCTGATTTAATATGAAAGAAATTAGTGGAAAACCTAAAGGCTGAAAGGAAATTTTTGCCACTGTTCAAAACAGGACATGAAACCTTTAACATAATATTTACACACATTATGTTAAATATTTTCTTCAAAGTTAAAGTTTAGCACTGCCAGTTAAAGACAGACTGGGAAGGACATTTATTTATACTTAATAAATCTGATTTTGAGAAGAAAAACTTTTGCTGCTTTTTCTCCCCCTATGTATACACTGGCATTGACAGAAAATTCTGATTTAAAAGTATGTAAATATCATCATTAAAATACTTCTGAGCACTTAAGAGAGAGCATGTCATTTCTTTTCTAGTTGATGTTGCATTTTCTTCTTGGCCTCCATGGTTGCTATGATTTATTATCTCTGGTGGTCTACAAAGCCCTTGAGATTCGTAAAGCATCACAGCTTTAAGTGATCTCTGAGCGTAGTTTTTTTCGTGATCATTGCTCGCAGACTTGCCCATGAATTTGCTGACCAAATATTTTACCATTTGTGGAGGAAGGTGTTTGCTGAGAAATATCAAATTGTAAAAAGTGACATTTTCACCAGCAAGTGCTGGCTATTTTCCCCAGGGAAGGTTTCGAGGTCCAGAATAGAACTGCTGTTCAAAATGAGGAGATGGACTTTTTCCAGGAAGCAGTCCATAGTCCTCAGCCCAGCTCCTACAGACAGACTTGAAAGACAAAAGATCCATCTCCTTCTCCATCTGATCCAGAGCAAGGACAGACATTACAATCCCAGAGTCTTAAACCCTGGGCTTTAAGCTATAAGCAGTTGTAAGGCTGGTACAACTTCAGCTCTGCAAAGCATGTGGACATTTTGAAAAATCAAGGGACCTTTCATAAAGCAGGAACACAGCTTCCTACTCAGCTGCAATTAAAGTCATGCCCAATCCTATGAACACGCATACTGTTTATTAAGGAAGTTACTAAGATGTGCCATAGCTCCCAGGCAGAGGTGAGAAAGAATTCTTAACTCACCATCTATTTCTTTCATCTGAGATTTGCCATCTAGCCGGACTACTCCAATCATTAGCACATCAAAGGCCTTTAAACCTCCCTGATGAAAAAAGAAAAAGGTTGTCTCAAGGCCCCTGTATTTCAAAGATCAACCCCGTATTTGTAGGTTTTAAGATCTATATGGAAACTGTGCAATCACCTTCTCTGACATCTGCAGAGCATAGCCCAGAGAAGGTTGCCCAGCAATTCCTAAACCAGCTCCAATAAGTTGTGGTTGACTCAGGGCATCTTTCTCGGAAAGACATTCCGTATGATTTAAAGATTATAAGCAACAGAGAATCCACTGCATTCTTTGGCAAGCTGCTAGTTACAAATAGGGCAAAATCTCACCAGCAGGAATGGGAGTTTTGGTTGGACTCACATTTAACCTGTTCATTCAACATTAGAAAAAATTAAATTAGTAAAGATTCATAACAGAACTAAGTTATAATTTACTCCTTTCAGAAATCATAAACCTGTAATGATGAATCAAGTTAGAAACTGGGTATTTGCAGGTTTAAAATTGTTTTTTTACATCTGATTAGGGTGCACAAATATCCCTACAAGGAGCATGAGATTATTCATCCAAGAATATTCTTTTTGAAGCCTAAAATCTTAGTGCTCAGAGGCAGCATCTATTTAAAATACACAATCAAATCAAAGCATAAAGAGTTTGCTCCTTTAACTTTGCTCCTAATATAGGTTTCGTCCTGATGCCAGTAAAAGTCCTAGAAAAACATGAGCTACACTGTTCAGAAATTGCTTGCATGGCAGGACTGCCAACAAAAAACTGGAGATATTTTATCTTGCCATGGCCCCAGTTTGGGCCAATTGTTTTGCTACACTGACAGGCAAGAAGTCCTGACTTAGTCCTATGAAAAGCAGACAGACATAATGTAAACAACGTTTCTGTTTATTCCAAAGTCAGAAAAAAGCATTCCAAGAGAATAATAAATATGGGCTCACATGTAGTATTTACTTATCATTAAGAACACTGTTATTCCCAAAACAGGCTGGCTACTTCTCACTTCTCTTGGTCAGTTCCTTTTGCAAACGCATCTCATCAACTTCAGCTAATGCATCACTGAGGTTTGACAGTAATCACTGACTTTCTTTCTGAAGATAATCCGTGTTTAAAAGCTCTGTTATATAATATGCAATAAGCCAAGAATATCTTGCAACATTTGGAAAGGTAGGGAAGTAATGTTCTGCCAGATTCCTCTCAGCATTTAAACACGACTTTTTACATGCCAAAAGTTTCTTCAATTTCTAATGACTTGTGAGTTTTAAGATGCGTATGTTATATCTGAAAACAATTAGAGATGTCGGTTTAGAAAAACTTGTCTGCATTTTGGGACACGTTACCACAAGGAGTGCCACTGAAAGGACAAGAAAGAAAGACTGAAATTCAAACATGCGTCCTGACCCCTTGGGAAAAGGTAAGTGTCAGTTCATAGCCAGTTTCCTTCACAAGATAATACAGGAGGAGAAAGAAGATGTTTCAGAGCCATCCCCAGAACAGATGGGTGAGCAAGTGCTTGTGGGCTTGAAGAAGCAAAAGAGAACGGTAAAGGCAAAGAAAGGGTTTACAGTTTGGTGGAAAAGACCATCTTAAAACAGGGAAAGGACATGAAGCTTAAAATCTGGAAAAAAAAATAGAGGGAAGGAGATCTAAAACATTCAAATGAGAGAGGAAGGCATTTAGAGGGGAAGTTTAGAGCCTCAAGCAGGGCATTAAGTGTGGAACCAGAGCTATCAGCAAGCTAGAGGTAAAACACCATCTTCCATTATTCATTAGCTGAGCAAAAAATATCTGTTCAGACCAAGCAAGCAGAGAACAAGGGTCAAGAGAAAAAAACATTAAGAGAAGGAACTGCTGGCTTAAAGCATTAAAAATACGAGCTGCAGTGACAAAGGGCTTATTTGGGCCAAACAGGCAGGGAAAGCTGGGAGCTGCTGTTGCAGCCACAGCCCAGGTCATGCTGACCCCAGAGATACAGCATGCAGGGGAGTGAATGTGTGCTGGTACCAGCAGATGAATGGGTCATCAGCAAGGGCTTGGCCTCATGAGCAGAGCAAGCACTGAACTGGGGAGAAGTTACACAACATCTTTTCTGCAAAACCCCTGGATGCAAAGGATCGTCATTCAGCTATCCAAACCCTTAGGTCAGCACAGGGTGGAAACTTTAATAGAACTGCTGCTGCTATTAGACAAACAGCTGTAGATTAGTTTCATTTTATTCTGTAGATTAATTTGGTTTTATTCTTTTTATTACACGAGAAAACATTACTGAGGGAATACTCCTTTGTTTCCCTACATCATGAACATGCAGTCACATTTTCACTACAAGTTAAGGGTATTACTCAAAATTTCTAAACTTCTCCAGTTGTGCATTTAATGACGTTGTTCTTAGTGCCTTGTTGCTTACTTAAATTAATTTGTTCCTCTTCAATAGCTGCATAATTATCTTACATATCTAGAACAGAGCAAAATTTCAAATATATAGGGGGAAAAATATGCAAATGCCAATCCTCCAAATCTGACTCCTTGGTATATTTGTTCCAGATGAAGCAACATGGCAGAACTGATTTCTCACAAGCTTAATAGCGAGAGTGGAAGGTTCAGAAAGAAGAGGCCATCTCTGATATGTGCAGAGTGTTTCCTATAGTATAAAGAAAATGAAATTAAAAAAGACATGTATCTGCTTTAACCTACAAAACACGTCTGTCACCATTCTGACTAAACAACGTAGTTTTGCAATTTTAGATTGATTACAGTGAAAGACCTAAATACATTCCATAGATGCTACTACCTATAGATTTATGACTATCTGATCACTGCTATCTCAGTACCTCTGAATGGCATTTAAGCCTAAGACACTATCAGCACCCAATAGGTCTGGATGAAAGTTTGGGATGGAGACAAATTTCTCTCATTATTCTGCTGTAAGATTCAAAACTTCAAAGGGTAGTATTTTTGATATATGGGCATTCTTAAATGTCTATGAAGATGATGGACCTGGTAGCAGCCTTTATTCAGGGAAACTCGGAGAGCAGGAAAAATGTCTTTTTGTTTAACAATGGAAGTTACTGATCATACAACTAATCTAGATGACATATGTATCTATTAAGCTGTCTTTAGTGGTTTGGTTGGGATCCGAATACACACCAGGAATATTGCTTATGTCTTGGCAGATCTGTATGTGTCTGCACAGAAACAACCAATGGCAGGTAGAAAATGTCACGAAAAGCACCTGTAAAGAAGAAACATGACATTGCGACCAAGGGCACTGACTCCAAGCCCATTGCTGCAGGTCTATCACAATTCTTCATTAGAAAACATTATTGCATTGTAAAAATACCTGTCACCAATTTCTCCTTCCAGTGAAAACAATCTTGCATACCAAAAATATTGGCCATGAGCAGACAAATATCAGCAGAGGAATGAAGTTTCCCGGAGAGAAAGGTCGAGCTGATATCTGCAATCAAACTGGAACAAATAATGGAGGTCGTCACAAAACTCAGCAATGGCCAGAAAATAATTAAAACAATATCTAAACAATTATTGGAGACCTCTAAAAAGGAACAGAGCCAAAATTCCATAGTTTCCCAGAAAAGATAGAAATGGGACCAGGTCTTTGGGAGCAGCATGAAGAGTGTCTGAGAAGACTGAAAAACCCTGCTAAAATGAAGACTATTTTGACCAGCACATATAAAGAAATTTAGAAAGCTGCACTAAAACAAACTAAAGATTCATGTAGCACAGTATCCTTCCTTTAGTAACAGCCAGCATTGACAGTTTAAGGTCGAAGTGTGAAAAAGACCTTACCTAGAAGGTAATTCTTCTACATCTGCTCTTCTATCCTAGATTCTGGCACTCAGCTGTTAATGGGACTTTCAAGTAGCACTCAGTAATGGATCAACACAATGCTGAGCAATTGGGTATGATACATCACTCATAAAGAGCTTCTCACAAAAAATAGAGGCCTTTTCAACTGTAACTTACCAAAGCATTTCAACAGAAGCATGGCTCAAGCAGCTGAAAAGAAAAACAGCATTAAAAAATAAAAAACAGCTTTCTAAATAAATCGAATGTGAACTTGGATCATCTAAAGGACTTCAGTGATTGTTTTGTACTCCAGCTTCTATTTAGAAACATCATAGGAGAGAGAAGGCTTGTGTCAGCTCAGGGTCAGGGTTTTGTAGAGGCATATGTAACTCAGCCAATCTCACATCCCAAAAGGCTGGTTGGGGGTTTTATCATGCCAGGCAGAATAGAATCACCCTAAACATCCTGCTTTGAAAATCCTACACAACGCACATACTGTACTGCTGATCTAAACCTGCTTGAGATCTGCCACCACTTTGAGCCAGCCAGATAATAGGCTACAGTTGGATGAAAACCATGGGAGAAGACCATAAGTAACAGGAAGAAAGTCCAAGGAGACCTGTGCAACCTCAGCTTGCATAAGCTTTGATTCAGAGAAAGACTTGCAAAGCGCAAAACACTAGCATAGACTATAGATGTTTGTCTGAACTCAAATGTGCCTTTTAGAGAAGAAAGGCTCAGGATACTTCAGTGCATGGAAGAAATTGCTGTGGTGCTTCAGTCAACATCTCCTCAATGGGAGAAGGGCCCACTGTAGCAAGGAGGGTGGAAGATGGCATCCGTGAGCCCTGATGGACTGCTCCATCCCTGGCAACAAGGGACTGTAACTTGGCTCATGGCATTTCTGAGCTAACAGGGAAACAATGAAACTCAATTTCTTAATTTTTTTTCATAATTTTTTTTTTAAAGAGAGAGAAAAAGAGAGCGAGAGAAGTTGGCAAATGCTCAAGAATCAGTAAACAGACCAGATAGAAGTTATTGTTATGAAATTGCTTTGTTTCATGGCCAGGACTGTTACATATCCCTGGCTCACCAGACAGAGCATCATGTGTCTTCATGGAAGTTTCTTTTCTGTCCAGGGAGCTGGACAGAGGGAAATGAAACTTCAGAAAGGAGCTGGCTTGAACGAGCAGCAGGGGTCAATTCAGCCCAAAGCACAAAATGTTATGTGTTCATGTTTAGGAAGAGGGGACACCCTGTCTGCTGTATTGGGTTGCTCTTAAAAATGGAAAATGCCCCAAATGAGGAGAAAATACACCAGAACGAGACCTGTAGTGATTTGAAGTGTCAGCTTTTTGCCCTGAGGAAAGAGCCTGTCCCGTCTGGGAGGCTCATGGTGAAGGTTTTGGATGGCTAAGCCTGCCAGTGTTAGAACATTATTTTCAATCCAGATAATATCATGGAGCATTTTAAAGACTTTGAGCAGAACTTCTTATTTTCACTACTGCTCTCAGATGGCAAAGCAAGTGGGCTGTCAATGAGAAAGTGAGTGTAGAGGAACGTGAGTTAGCTTAAAAAGGTATTTGCAATGAAACCCAGTGGGAAGGAGAAATCTCCTCTTACAGAAAGAAAACAGAGGCTCTCTGGAAGAATCAGTTGTACAAATATTTTTCAATAGACAGTTTTCTGTGGCATTTTTGGCTTCCACGGAGTTTTGACTTTACATACAAGTCATGCAGAAAATGTGATATAGATTTTGGCACTGCCAGGTAAAGTAACAGGCTCTCCTTGGGAAATTTACTTCCCTGCAATAAATCAAATCCTACTCCCAGTCCTTTCTGTTCATAGTGAATACTGTCCTTGCATAGTAAGCACTAGCATGTGTGCTCCCTAAAAGAAATATATAAACACAGGTACACGAATAGTGGAGATGCCTCCTGAGACTTTTAAACATCAGTTTCAAAGTGTTTTGTATGGTTTGTTAGACTCTGTGAATCTAGAAATCCCACGCTCACCTCTGCACTAGCAATCTGATCACATGGTAGTAAAGTTCAATAGCAGTTCATCTGGTTACATGCATCAAACCTCCCCAGAACACTGGGAACAGCATATTCCATTTCTCTGAATAGAAAAAAACCACACCAAAAAGACAGTAAATTACATAGCAGCACCTTCCATAGTGCTGCATAAACTCAAGTTCTTCATAGGTGGCTCCTGAAAAGAAACACAGAAGTGCGGATCTTTAACAAGCTTTCTACACAGCAAAACTGAAAACAATGCTCATTTCTGCTGAAGAAGGTATTTTCAATTTAAAAAAGGTTTCTCACACATTCAAACAGTAAACACATAAAGAGGTATTTTGCTTGGTGTGGGCAGAGCCAGGGGAAAGAAGAGGCTAAATAAAGCTTGGAAGACATCTCTGAATGCTGCAGTCACACCCAAAATGTCAGGGGATTACTTCAGGTTTATGTCACAAGAACCAGAGCTCTTGTATCGTTTCAGAGACTGAAATGGTTGTACTAGAAAGAAATCATCTCCAGGAACTGAACAGAGCAGAGTTTGCAAAAATAATGGAGACCCATCAGAGATACACAGAAAGACCATTTCCACATGTTGAAAAAGTAATCACTCAAGAAAAAGGCTTGAATGAGATTTGGCCAGATCTGTGGGACCTAGAATGGCCTTCTAGGGGGAAAAGATATATGAACCCTGTTATAAATAACTGAATCTTCATCTTCTCTAAATTACAGTGGAAAGGTGCTGTGGTATGGAGATAAGCATCATACTCTAGTCTGCAAAACTGGAAATAGCCAGCTGCAGAAAGCACCAGAAAGGCAGTAGGTAGGGAATGTCTTGTAGCACACCTGGAGAGACATCAAGGACAGATTTTGGGAGGAGGACTAACCCATAAAGTGCTTGGAAATGTAAGCAAGGGAACTGACTTCAGTCTTGTTACTGCTGCATCCAAAATAATGCTTTCTGCCAATGAAACATTAGGTTGCCATCTGCTTTTCCTAAGGAAAAATAGCCTTCATGGCCCCCACTTGGTCTAGCTGTATAGACCAGAATGCAGTAATGCTTATTGGAATGACACTCTTACCTGAAGGCTACAAACAGCTGTCAGCACAATACAGATAGTAAGGAGTGATTATTCTTGGCGCCCTAAACAGCCTATAATATTAACAGTTACATGAGATTTGTAGAAAAAGGTCCAGAAGAATTAAGCCCATATACAGAGAGCAAAGCAAAATAAGAATCCCTCTGTCAGCCCACTGTTGTGTTTGACTCTGCCTCTCCAAATCTTCTGAAGAGCATCCTTCCAAATCCATCCCACAGAAACTGTGTGGCTCATTGCTTAAAGTAAACATGCCATTTGCAAAAGCTTTTGCATTTCACACTTTAGACTGAGTGTAAAAAGATCATCACTGAGAGGCTCATAAACACAGACACATTTGGAATGCTGAGCTCTGTACTCACTCATGTTTCACTCTTTATATCGCTTCATTAGAGACTCATTCTCAACTGCTCCATCTCAAACTGCTGAAATCAAGCATTTGTGATGAGAAGAATTTGCACTGAAAAGCAGCCTGGGCCCATGAACCGTGTCTCTGAGCTGAAGACAATTTGATAGATGGTGCACTGACCACACAGGTGGGTTCAAAAGAAATCAGTTTGGAGTTCTGGATAATTTTGAAAGTATTTTTGATCAATGGTGTTTGGAAGTCTCAGGAACATTAATTCCATATTCAGTTTGCCAAAATGTCTACCTTAGACACGATTTATGAGCATACATGTCAAGATCTATTTAAAATCCTTTGAGACTTCCAAGTACATGAATAACACATGTATCATTACTGCCTTTTTTTAACACAGCATCATATAAATCAAGTGAGAGTCCTGGATTTCTCAACTAAGGAAAACCACTGAACTTAAAATAACAAAGGTAAGACTTATTTATTACAATGTCCAAAATTCCTATTAAGTTCTGTCAAGAGCACTTTAATACATCGCACTCTCAGGAATTGAAATTAACACGTACTGACTTGGAGGTTAAATCCACTGCTTCACTGTATCTGTATTTTTCATTTTTAAGCTAATGGTTAGAAAGTCCCTGGTTTCTCTTCTGAAAAGTTGAAAAACTACCATGTTAAAAAATGGAAATACCATCTTAATTGTACCCACTGTCTTCTCACTCAGTCATTTATCAACTTGTCTTGTGTCAGGGTACCATGAGGTGTTTATCTAATTGATCAGAAACATTTCTGCATGCTCTCTGAGAGGATTGGTTGTGAATTAGGAATTGGTTGTGATGAGTTGTGAATTGGTTGTGTTTTGGGATTCTGTCTTAGCCAGTTCATGCTGACTGATGGGGACAGTTGTCAGTAGCTGAAAATGTAACTCTGGATGGTGGATAATGGTAGTTGAGGACAAAGCAAAGAAAATGATGAGCACTGCCATTTTCATGCTTTCAGACAGTGTCAGAGTTACATGATCCGAGGCAGTTGTATTATAAGAGGTCAGCTATTCTGAGTGTATGTCAGAGCATGCTGAGACGCTATCTAGAATGGACACAAGTAAGTTAGGACTGAGTTTTTTATTATTTATGTTTTCACAAACATGTGATAAAGTTGCCAAGAGCATTCCTGTGCTAATTGACTCTTAGAGAGGAAAAGAAATCTTGACTGTTGCTCCTTAGATAATCAACCAACCAACACAATCATAACCTCAGAGTCTTTATGAGAAGGTATGAAAGAGCTTGCAATTTCCTTGACTAATGATAACATCCTGAATGACAGGGAGCAGTGTGCCACTTTATAAAACCTTAACTTCATTCAAAGTGTTTTCCTTGTCATTTTTCTAAACAATTGCAGTTGGATCCCAGCACAATTATTCATTACAACAATTGCATTTACTTTTCCTGTCAGGACGACTCATTTGAACCTCCTTGGAAGATCTCCTTCCTACCTTTGGCAACATGCAAAGGCCAGTTTTGTTGAAGAAGATTGTTCATATGTGCTCCCTCTCCAGTTCTTTCTCTCTTAAAGGGCAATTTTACATTTTTTTATGGGGCAGTGAAAAATCCCAGTGGGTATTTTTTGTTCTTACCACCCAGGACACACAGCTTAGTGAGTTGTTTTCAGTTAAAAAACCTTGCACCATCTACCTACTAAGCCATTTAAGTAAGCAGAGTTAGTGACTGAATGAAGGACAGAAAGGAACATTACCAAGATGTTATTATTCACTCAGGGCAAACCACTTCTCTGTCCCCTTGCAAGGCAGGGCACCCAAAATAGACCTGAGGAAAACAGAACTACAACCCTGTCTTCTTGTGAAACAGCAGAATGGTGGCAGTGGGACCACTTTGCTCCCCACAAAGCTCCTGAGAGACATGCAGGAGGCAGCCTCAGAGTAGGAGCAGCACATTTCCTGAAGTTCTGCTGCCATGGGATGGCACTACATTGTTCCTTGGCTTGGCCAAGGCTCTGTCTGCTTCTCGTACAAGAAGACAACTCTTCCCAAATCTTCAGGCACATCAAACCTTCCCCTAATTCTGGCCCCTTTCTCCCCTTACTGCTTCTCATACGGCTTCTTTAGCTTTTCTTCCAAGTGCAAAAAGATGGCATTTTTCACTCTTCCTCCAACTCTGTTTGCATTCCCACCTTAAACAACCACATTCCACCTCCTGCCTTTTGTTCAGACTCTTACATACTTCATTCTATGATTCTATGATTCTACGTTAATCAATTCTCTTTCTCTTCTGATTTTCTATGTCATGCAGTAGCTCAAAGCCTTTGCATTCCACAGTTGAGGTGGGTCAACTAAAAAAGACAAAGGACACATCAAGATGTTTGCCAGGGAAGTATACAAAGATATGAGCAAACAACTCAGCAACCTCTCCACTTCCTGAGTATATAAAAAAGGTGTATTAGCATGCAGAAGAGATGCACTGAAGATATCAGTGTAAGAGGAAAACATTGGTAATAATCACATCCTGTCTATAAAGGGTCTTTGCGCAAAACAACCTGAATAATGTTAGCTTTAATGTTAGCTTTCTTTGCTGAATTACTTCTGTGCAGTTTTAAGCTGAGTCTTCCTTTGCACTTCTTGCCATATTTAGTATCACAGTGAGTGTGCAAAACTCAAAGCCTCACATTCAAGTGGGGCCCCTGGGATCTGTGATGTCTCAGAACAAGAGATCAAGCAAGAGAAAAAAGCCATGAGAAAGACCATTCCACCCCCCAAAATTATTTCCCCATCAGGTAAGACAAACTTACTGCTGTATTTACTTTTGACTTGAACTTCACATGAAGTTATAGAATAGTCCAGACCGAAGGACTGCTGCCACTGCCTTGTGAATGTCAAACAACCCAAAGACTGAAAGATTTATCTGTTAAAGCTTTTCTAAGGAGGATAACAAGGGAAAGGAAAATTAGATACAGAAGGCGATTACACGTGACTTCTGAGTTTATAAAACAAATGTGATTTGGCAAGTCTGAGCAGCAGAGACGCTGCTCTCTGATTTGGGGTTAGTTTCACCTAAAAGAAGACTATATTTTTCTAAAGAACAAAGAAAAAGTTAATACATTGTAAGTCTTTAAAGGCGTCTCACAATTGAGAACTGGCACCAGGCAAATCATCCCCCTCTAAATGTTACCTGGGGGAATTTAGATTACCTTGGAATTATGTACCTCTAGAACCATATTTCATCTTAAATAAAAAGAAATTGCATCCATGTATAAAACTTTCTTATCCTGTGATGGTGTAATCAGAAACTATTAGTAGTATTTTTTTGTAAGCACTGCATAGAAGTGATAGTGGTGGCTGCAAAGAGACTGAGGGCTTGAAATGCTACCTGAGTAGATCTTTCTAAAGAAAGTTTCCTACTTCCCCTGAAGATTTAACTGCTGTTGGGAAAAAGGATATAGAAAAAAAGGTGTCAGCAAGGATTCTTCAGTTAAGTTTCTTACCAGGTCATCTTCTGATAGGTACAGGCACTGAGGACTCTGCAAAGGAGGGCTTTGCTTGAAGGTGATCATTGTGAAACACCCCAGAGGTGCATGGCAGTTCCCATCTCCTCTAACTGGCATTATGGTAATGTCATCGATGGTGCTCAAGACTTTCCAGGCTGTGCAGAAGGTAAGCCTTTTCTCGTTATCACATATATTCCAATTGGGGTTTGGTAGGCCATTTCTACAGCAGTTACATTCACATTTCCAACAGAAGCAAGACTGGGGTTAAGCCAGGGTAACCTAAGAGAAAAACAGAATGATGGATTATTCCCTTGAAGTTGGAGGGTAATGCAAGCCAGGTAATGATCAGCCATGGTCTTATGCCCACTTAACATGTAGAAGGAGCTGGAGTAAGATTTGAAGGCACTGTATAGGTGAGGTAGGGGAGAGTGGCATTAGAGACGGCAGACTGCTGTGCGGATGTTCTTGCAATGGTAGATGCTTTTCACATGGACTCCAGAGCCAGTGCAGTAAAAGCCATGTCTGTGGCCCTTCCTGTGATTGAACATCTAGTTGGAAGGTCTGCAATCATCCCTTTGGGTACTCTTTGCTTCTGCCCTGTGCATTTCCCACAGCATTCTATCTGAAGATACAAAACCAAATCATCTGGCTGCTCTGAGGAGAGCTTCTTCATAGCTTGTCCCTCTTCCTACAGCTATCAAGGAGCACCCAGCAGAGTGCTTTGCACTCTGTGCTCTCAGAGTGAAGACTGAGTGAAGACAGTGAGACTTCCATGTTCTTATCCATTACAACAAATCACACTTTGATCTATAAGAGTTTGGCTTGCTGTTCAATATTTTAGTAGTTCTGAGCTAACATATTAATTATGGTTATGTTTACAAAGGAGCAGCCACAGATGTTGCTGAGATTGCTGCTGAGAGTAGCAAATGCTCTGGAACCAATTTCAGTAGAAACTAATCCTAAGAAAAGCTTACCTAAAAGTTCATTGCTACACTGTGTACAGGAGGTAGAAAGAGCTGACAGTCAGTTAAATACACTGGAAACTGAAAGGAAATGTGGAGGTGGAAATAAAATGGAGATATTTTGCTGTTCTGTGCCTGTTGCCCTTGAGAAAGTCATTCCATCCTGAGTTTCTCCAATGTCATATCCTTCGTAAGGTTTCAAAACCAACATTTAAAAAATATTAAGGACAACCCTGTCTGAAAGTTAAAGCACTTTGTGGGAGAATAAAAGAAGAGCTTCAAAGTAACAAAATGCTAAATCTGGCAACTTGTTTTTAATGGAAGTAAAACCCTGCGTGATTTAATACTTGAAAGTGTAATAAGAAGAGAAATGTCACACATAGAGTTCAATTTCTACCCATGGAATTGTGCCCCTGATTTAACAAATTCCAACTTAAATGCTTCCACCACAACTGAAGAATATTTTACTGACCTCGAGCTCATTGTGCAGCAGAGATCCAACAGTATTGCTAGGACTGGGATCAAAGAAGTAGAGGTTTTCAAAGCAGCCTGCTAGCTTGATGCAAGCATAATCCAGCTGGGTAACATTCTGCAATCCAGTGAATGCCAAACCCCCATTTTTTGTGGACTTTTGCTCAGGGTGGCTTGATGCATGTTACATCAAAATCTATTTTCACTTCGGAGAAGTCTCTGGCCTCTCCCTCACTAAAGGACATTGCTGCACATGATTCTGTGCAGTGATCTGATTTGTCTTAGACCAAACTTCAGCTCACAGGATGACCACTGGAATCCAGCTACACTTCCCAGACTGACTTCTGGTGTTATGCCTTCCCTTCTGTCACAAACAGAATCCTTTCTATATGTAACACTGCCTGAAATCAATGGATTATTGCTAGTTCAATTGAGCAAAATCTACTTTACCTGTATTCTTTTAAAATGCCTGGTTTTAATTATGATTTTTCCAGTTTTCACACACTTGAGCACCTGGTTTTAATATTCTGGACATGGGGCAGAATTCTGAATGCTGCCACCAAACAGACACATGTCCTGAGACATTGGTCAGGAACTCTCATAAGGTAACACTGATGTAGCAAATATTATCATTTATGGGCCAGGTTACTTTCACCTCTGCACAGTGGGAAACTGCTGTCTTGAATAATAGAATGTCTGCAAGTTATTAAATTTTGACCATTGAACCTACTGGCATCTAACAGGGATGTTAAGATTAATGTTTATGATGTGTTTTAGAGATGAAAGCCACACCAAAATGTGATTTATGATTAAGCTGTAGAGCCAGCAGGGCTAACTGGTGGGAACAGCCTGGAATGGCAGTCAGGTACGAGGACTGACTTGTTGTGGTGTAGGCTAGCATGGTACTGGTTTTCCTTATTGTGCCGTAGCAGAAGAGTGCCAGGGTATCTAAACCAGGAGGTTTACTGTGTTGGATGGTTTTGTTCTGGATCAGCTGTCATAGACACTAGCTAAAATACAGTGCTTGGGTATAGGTATCACACGTCGCGGTGATAAAAGCATGACTCAGTGCACCTGCATGAGTACCCAAGGAAACCAGGCATAGTGACACGACAGCTAATTAAGGCTTTACCTGTGGCATGGACTATTTCTTATTTGAGGAGAAGAACAGAGGAAGGACCAGGAAAATTCCCATCTTTTACCGACATCCATGTTTTGGTGCTTGTAACAGCTAGCATATCCATGCCAAAGTAATTTCCTAGTCTCTGTCTGTGCTGATTTTGGCCATGTCTGAGCTGCAGGGAGGGTGAGCTTCACAGCACTTTGCCATTCCGAGTTGCCTAGTTATCCATATTGCCCTCATCTGGAAACCACGGCAAGCAATCAGATGTGTGCACATGGTAAGTAAAGCCTAAGACCTAGAAGCTGGGAAAGGTTTCAACCTTTTGGGTGTTTCCATTTAATTTCTGGAGGGGTTTGGTGAGAAATTTGGCATAAACTATGAAATCATAACATCGCCACATGACATCCATGATTGATGTAGATTATGACACCTCTCAAGATATTTCCCTCTCTCCTGCAGTGTCCCAGATATCTTAGCCAAGCAGATGTTCACCATTATTTTGAGCCATGGAAAAATGTAGGATTCACACTAAAAGAAATAATACACAACACGGAAGACATCTGAACTATTCTCTGTTTGCTCTGTCTTGCAAGTGAAGAGGAATTTGTTTTTTCTGAGTCAGAGCTGGAACTGGAACACAGACACCTCATGTTCTGGATGGATCTCATTCTTCAGAACCCCCAGCCACTGGGAAAGATGAGGCCTGCATCCCCCTCTCAAAAGGCTGTCCTGTTTTTGTGTAGAAAAGCAACACACTTCTGTGAAACAGAGGAAGCAAGAAGAGATATCTCTGATGATATTCTGCTCAGTTTCTTGTTCTGGCACATTATTTTGTCCACTGATTGCAGGAGGAAAGAAGACCTAGCAGCCTTTAAGATGCAATGGCTGTGGGCTCCATCGTCTTTCTGGGGGTAGTGATTTTTCTGCAATTATAACCCCAGTTCACTCTCAACCATGAAGCTTTCAGTTTCTATAAGATTTCAAGACTCATTTCTATCTAACATGAAACCTTGAAGTTTTCCAAGAAAACTGTTGGTGGTAAAAATCGCTATTGTCCATTGTTGGCACTGAAGAAAGGCTGTTGGAACATGGCACGTAGACATTCCCCCCCACGTTTCCTTCCCAGTGTTAACAGTGTCATCGCTGACCCAGATAAATGCATTGTTCCCTGAAGCAGAGAGAATAGAATTATTTTGAACTGATAAGGCTCCTCCCTGACTATTCTCTGCTTGGACTCCATTACCAGAAAGATGGTCCCCATCTGACTTGGCTGTTCCTCTTGGAATAACCCCAGATCTTCTCTATACTCTAAGCAATTTGACCTGTTTCCTTCTCTCAGCACATTTACCCATGAAGCACCAGAGAGCAAAAAGTTTATCAGAGAATGAAGGTCCAAATTGCTCTCCAAGGGTTCACCTCATCAGGAGATGTAGTAACTACATAGGGTAGGTTTTATTCAGCTTTTTTGCAGCAGGTTTCAAAGACAATACGGCGCCTGGAAATGCTGCCATTTCAGCCTCTTGTGTGAAAAGCAATGGTTATTGCATGTGGCTCCTCCTTCCACATCAAGCCAAACCAAGCATTACTACTCAGCTTACACTCTCTCCATGCTAAAGACAGGCCCAGGTACTCACTGACCTGGCCGCCCATCAGCTTTTCCCTGGGAAGCCAGCTCTGCAGCTCAGCCAATGTCTAGCTCCATCCCTCTTTGCCAGGCATGGGAATGTGGTGGGTCGGTACATTCTATGCAGCCGCAGGAAATGGAAGTTCTGCTGCAGGTCGGGGTTTGTGAAACAGACACCTTTTTTCCTTTCTTTTCCCTTTTCTGGGGATTTTATTTTTATTCCTTTCTCCCTCCTCACCCCACACTTTCCCTGGGCCTCTTCCAAGAACAATCCTGGTGCCATTCTCTCCAACCAAAGGCACAAAGAACTTCTTTTACTGACCCACTGGCTGTTCAGGATACAAAGAAGTTAAGCTAACAATGCTGCGATGCAACAGCCCATTGCAGGCAGGTCTGGATGAGTCACAGAAACAAAGAGTAGGAAGGGATTTTTAGAGGCCACCTTCCCCTCTTCCCCAAGGCAGCCTAAGTATTTCTCCTACTTACATTTTCCAGTGTTTCTGTTACTTCTGCTCCTGTGGAGTACTGCAAGCTCTCCATTCCTCCCCCAGGAATGTTATTTTATTGCCGTGATTTATCACTCTTTGAAACAAGTTTGCCCAGTCTTTGTGCTTACTAAGAGAATACACCTTTAATTGTGGAGTTTAACCCCAGAGCCTTCTCATAACAGCTTTTTAAGTGCACATTTAATCAGAGAGGCTAATATACCTCTTTGAGTTTCTGTTTCAAGATCTGTGCTGCCTAACGGCTAAGCTCTGACAGTGTGAATGCTAGATGTACTGTACAGTGAGTGGCATCATTTTCAGGTTCAGTAAGTAGAATCATTTTCAGGTATCACAAGAGATTTAGAAAGGAACCTTGGAGACCTAGAAAGGTATCTGGAATTACTGTAACAAATTGCTCAAAAAATTAAGTGCAAATGCTAGTTCCACACTTGGGTTTGCACTCATCCATGGTTAGAAGTGACACCATCTCAGCATTACTACCCTGATATCACCCATCAGAGATTTCATCCCAAACAAGCAGCCATACCTGAGATATCCACCTGGTTATGCTCATCTTGCACAAAAGTGCAAAGGAGTTTGTCTACTCATCTCCTGACACAGGCCCAAGTCATGCAGAGTAACCTCCACTGTCATTTATTCCTCATTTGCAGACTGTTTTGGCCTTTTATTTATTCCAGTCTGACTAGAAGGTTGTTCTCATTGCTCTAATGATTAGGAAAGGTCTTCTATTTCTTTTGGACTAAATAGGAACACAGAACATCATCACTTCACACATCTCAGCATACCTACAGCATTCACAGCATCTATAACATTGCTCTAGGTCCCTCTGAATAAAAAGCCTTGGGAGTGCGGAGGCCAGATATGTATGAACAGTCCCCAGGGGCATGGTGGTATGGTGAAACCAGGACCGCCATCCCCCCTAGTGTGAGAGCTCACAGCTTTGGGAGGAAATCCTTTCTGGTCACAGAGGCTGCAGAAGTGCCTGATGGTGATGCTTTTGCTCTTCCACAACATGTGCACAAGGCCCAAGGAGCTCTGCTTTTTATGGGAAGGTGAGGCACTTCCAAGGGCAATAAAGCAACCTGAAAGAACACACAGCGCACATAAAAATGCCCAAACCAGTTTGTCTCCTACATCTCAAAATACAGAGGCAGCTGGGGACCTACCTGGGGTTTTCTCTGCTGTTGAACAGGGTGGAGGCCAGCAGAGGGTTTCCTTGCTAACAGATAAATAATATTCCTCCAAAGAGCCTGCTAAATTAAAGCTATTGTAATCTGAACAGGTTTGCAGTCTGCAGCTGCATTGCTCTTGTTCTGCATCCACCAACAGCTGCCTGTGGGTTCCTTATCCCTCACTCAAAGCTTGATGCTCTCCAGGACAAATGAGACCTGGTCACCCACTGCATGCCACTCACTGCATGTCACCCTGCCACTCACCAAAGACATAAGGCTTGATAAAAGGGCACCTGCATCCTGTCTCTGTGCCAGCACCATGAACAAAACATCACCACCATTATTCTCAATGGGGTCAAAACGATTTTCGCATCAAGGTCTGCAAACAGAGGAAGCCGGTCGTCTACAGGGTAAATATTAACAGCCTTTAGAAGTATTTGTAACCTAATTAAATGCTTTATGGGGTATTTCCTGTGCGTGTAAAATCTGGACACTAATCTTGTTGGGCACAAACCTGTGGGTGTATTAACTGCTGTAAGATAAAACAAAGAAACAAAAACACAGCCCAAATTAACCAGGTCTTTAATATTTTAATTGTAAGGATGTCATTTCAGTGCTGAATGGATTAAACAGACTGGAGCGGCTTAGTTCAGCCTAACCCACAGTTTCATAACACTAGATGGAGATCATTGTTGGCTAATAGCACTAAATTATTAGGAAGGTTCCTGTAGTTTTCTTAGGCAGGGAACTGGTTTGAATCTCTAATTCTTCTTTAACCAAACCCATTATTCTGAAGTTTTGTTCACTATGACCTGGAACAGCTTCAGTCATGACTCAATTCAAATGGAAACTGAACCGAAAAATGCGTTGGTTCCTCTCTATGGGCTTTACTGAGTAATTTTGCAATAAAGCTTCATGGAGACGGAAGCTCCAGACTTTCATCTTGTGAAAGAGCTTGGAAATTCCAAACGTGCTTCTCCCCAAATCAGAACAAACCCCAAACACTTCAAGACTCTACATGAAGGAGAAATTATCCCAAAGGTGATCTTTTTAATTCACTGAAATATTTCATTTTTAAAAAAGCATCATTTAATTTCAACCTTTTTAAAGACTACTAGTATGCAAAATAAAGGAGATTGAAATAAAACCATGTTTCAAAATAAAAGGACAGAGGGCTCCATGTCTAAATGTCCATATAGTTTTAATTCTTTTATAACATTTTATTCATTTTCTCATGAAAGGCAACTAATTGACCAACCTTTGTGAAATGTATTACTTTTAGAATCTAATTCAAACTAATTTTGTTCTTTCAGAATTACTCTGACAACTTCTTTGATAATAAAAAAGGCATTAATTATGTGCATGTGGAAAGCATTTTCCGTGGAAAGTGCTTTTTATTAGTGGTGAAAATATGTGTGAGCATCACAGGCTGAAAATAATTAACAAAGCAGTTGAGGACCAGTTTCCATTAGGTATGGTATTAGATATGGTACACGGCTAACATCAAACACAGAATTAGCTTCACAGAGTTAATGGGTCTAACAGGACCCTTTTCCATCACGAAACGAGGCAGCATGTGTTAACTTCTTTATTGAGCTGGAACATAAGACTGCAGACTCAAGATCTTGAAATAAGTGGTCCTGCCCCTCTACTTTGCTTTTATGAGACCTCACTTGGAGTATTGTGTGCAGTTCTGGTGTCCTCAACAGAAAAAGGACATGCAACTATTGGAACAAGTCCAGAGAAGGCCACGAGGATGATCACGGGACTGGAGCACCTCCTGTATGAAGATAGGATGAGAAAGTTGGGGCTGTTCAGCCTGGAGAAGAGAAGGCTGCGTGGAGACCTCATTGCAGCCTTCTGGTATCTGAAGGGGGTCTATAGGGATGCTGGGGAGGGACTCTTCATTAGGGACTGTAATGATAGCACAAGGAGTAATGGGTTCAAACTTAATCAGGGGAAGTTTAGATTGGATATGAGGAATAAGTTCTTTACTGTAAGGGTGGTGAGGCACTGGAATGGGTTGCCCAGGGAAGTTGTGAATGCTCCATCCCTGCTGGTGTTCAAGGCCAGGTTGGAGAGAGCCTTGGGTGGCATAGTTTAGTGGGAGGTGTCCCTGCTTGTGGCAGGGTGGTTGGAACTGGATGATCTTAAGGTCCTTTCCAACCCCAACTATCCTAGGATTCTATCATTCTGTGATCTGATCTATGCTTCCACCTCTGGCATAAATGTGACAGGTGGCTTCTTGTACATACAGGTGCTAAAAAAATGCACAGCATTGACTACAGCTTAAATGCATGAATAGCAACAAAGGTCTGAAATTCGTGAGTGTTCTTAAGAAATCTGAGCACACCTACACAATGCAAGTAGCTAACTGGATAGAGAATAACCTCCAGTTCAGTATCCACATATGAGGGATATTAACACCCTAATTGAGTCTTATAGTAGTTAATTGACAGAGAATTTTATCCAGGACATGATAGACCCAAATAATGATCCTGTTCCAAGCCACAGTCAGGGCAGCATTTATTTATTTATTTATTTACAATAATGTCCTAATTTTAACTTGCAATAAAAACACCTGCAAACTTCCAGTGGGTTTAGTCAGCTCAGACTGATGCAACTGAAGCAGAGGAAGTGAAATCCTGGCATTATCTATGCAAGACTCTTTTTAACACACGTTTTCCATACGTGGGTTTATATTACAGACCAGCTAATCAATGGAAACATTGTGCTGGCATCTGCGGTTAAACTCTAGACCTTGATGTTGACACCTTTCAAATATTTATGGTGGTTATTGTACCAACACTTTATTGATCTTTCAGCCAAGTTATACACCCGTGCCCACGCTTTCAAAACCTGGTCTCTCAAACAGCCTCCGTTTTGCTGTGGGCTGCAGTGCATATCAAATTTGCAATAACAATATATTAGTGCAACTTCTTACCCCAACTTCAGACTCAGTGTGAATGAATGAAAGTGATGTGCACGCTTGGCTGCTAACATGGAAACTATGGGTCCAGTTCCATGGAAGTATTTCAGATTATAATGACAGGACTTTTAAGGATGTGTGAAGCTTTAGTCCAATTTAACCAGGTGTTTTCCTTCATCTGCACCATGTCAGAGCAAATGCAGGCTGTGCCTAGACCACAGGGCAACACCTGAAGCTAACACTGACCCAGGACAACTCTGCACAGTGATAGCACAACTTGTCCATTTCCCAGTGTCATACCAGCACAGATGTACAAGGCACAGTCAATGCTGCTCTGGATCCATGTAAACCTTCTCCTGCTTCCTCTCACCTGCCCTGGAGCTCCCCATTTACAGTATCACAGCATGAACCAGTGATTTTTGAGCCGACAATTCATCTTCATCACTCACTCCAGCAGTGGGATGGGATGAGAGGGAAGGGAGAGGAATGTCCACTCTCTGGAGGCATCTCCCTCACTGCACTGAATAGCAAACCTGGATAACACCTTCTTGTGCCCATCCTCACTGGCAGAGCATGAGAGACTTGAAAAGGCCTTGATCAGAGTAAGTGCTGTTGAGCAACAACTAAAATGTCAGGGTGTGATCAGCACTGTTCTCAGCCTAAAGCCAAAACACAGCACTGCACCAGCTACTAGGAATAAAAGTAACTCTTTACCAGGTGAAACCAGGACAATTGGTCAGCCTTTTGCTATCACCTGCTACAAACCATCCTGTCTGCCTTAGTTCCAACCCCTAAAACACAAAGGCAGCACTCCCCTTCTAGCTTGTCTTATCTCTAACTTGATATCCTATTCAGGAGCTGCATATTGCAGTCTCTTGCTACAAGCCATACACTACTACAAAGCCAGGAAACTTCCCTTGATCACAGACTGGAACATAAAGAAAAAGACATTACAGTTCCTTTGACAAGACCTTGTTTCTAATTTAGAAGTTTTCTTCAGTTTATTTAGATTTTTTTCCCCAGCAGAGGGGAAGTGAATAAGGATCCAATTTTCAACATTCTTTGCTTGCTTGAAATTGCAAAATCTAGAAACACCCCAGGCAGACACATGGAAAACTGCTTGTATGACACTGGTCCAACCCTTTTCAAAGTGCTATGAATATTTAATTAGAATAGGCACTTGCAAAAGCACAGACACTTCCATGGGTGTTTTCCTTCTGAGCTACAGTCTCCCCCTATTCATATGTAGAAATCAGATGGGTATCCCATTCATTGTCCAGCCAATTTTTCCGGTTAGGTCTCATAGCCAAAATAGCAGCCTTATTTAGGAACAGCATCAGTGTTTTAACAGTTGTAAAAGGCAGCTCTGTGTCCATCTCTAAATATTGGCACTCAAGCCACTTGGTTGGAAGCAGTTGCCTTGTATATGTGTATACTTACAAAGATTTTCTGTTTCTGCTGCTGACAGAAAGAAATTACTGTTCTACTGAATAAACAGGTCATTGTTGGATTTCTCTCTTCCATTGCCTCAGTCACTACAGAAATCTTTAAGCCAAGAACTAAGATATATTTTTTGGGTGTGGAGATTGCTCTTGTTCAGTGAAAAGCTGGCAAATGAAATATAGCAGGCTTTATGCTATGTTGAAGTTAATCCTTAAATGCATGGAGTGGGGTGTGTGATTAAATCTTGTGCTTCAGAAGATTTCTCTTAAGTTTTATTTGGTGGCCATATTAAAAGGCTCCTTTGCAATGGTTCCCCCCAAAGGGTATGAAAATAAACCGAAGTTTGATTTGACCACAACATCAGAGTCACTGTTTCGACTTGAGACTCTTGCATCTACACAGAAGCAGTAAGTTTGCTGCTGACTTCTCATTCATGGGGTTTGAGAGAAGAGCATTGGTTGTATCAGTGTATCCACGTGACATGAATGCTTGTTCTTTTGTCACACAAGTGAGTTCAGTGACTCGTC
This sequence comes from Psilopsiagon aymara, assembly GCA_024733675.1. Classification (NCBI taxonomy): domain Eukaryota; kingdom Metazoa; phylum Chordata; class Aves; order Psittaciformes; family Psittacidae; genus Psilopsiagon; species Psilopsiagon aymara. Next base: position 13,157 of record JANRGW010042576.1, on the reverse strand, counting down.
TTTGCTCTCTGCAGGTCTTCCAGCAGCACTAGCATAAGACACTCCCAAGAATAGCAGGAGGTGGAGAATACAGTCACTTCTCATGGGAAATTTTCCCGAAGTTTAGTTGTTCTTCTGTAAAAATATGTCTGCCTTCAACTTTGCTCCACTTCTGTCCATAACAGTGGTGGGACCATTGGTCTCAGTACATTTCTGTGTGTGAAAGAATGCACAGACTGATATCTTATGACCTTTATTTTCAGTCTTCTTCTGATAACCTAAGAACTCGGTTCATAAATCCCTCATTACAAATTATTTTCTTTGGCTGTGGAAAAAAATGTGCTGCAGTAAAATCTTTTTCTTCCCCTCAACCTCTTTCCCATCTCATAGTATCTTTACTAAAACGTGAATACTACAAACAGACATAGTATTCCAGGATCTGTCTAATTAAAGCTTTTGATAGAGGTAAAGTCACATCCCTACTCATCTTGCTGCTCCTCTGTTTGCCGGGAAGAATCATATCTCTCATAGTGATGTATGGAAGAAATCACTTTCATCTTGACATGCACTTAGTAGGGATAAGTTTTTACACATGCCTACATGCCCCTACATGCAATATTATAGAGACACCACACCATGAGAAATTATTAGAAGTGGCATATTTAATAGCTTGTAGTTGCAGTCAAATCATCAGTGATGTCTCAGTGACACTGTGAGTAAAGGCTTGTCAGTGTTTCCATTACATTTGTCTGTGGTTTGGAATGTTTTGGATTACATTAGGAAGAAAAATGCAACTTTTCTCTTTTTTTGCCAGACAGGATCTAAATGGCTTTGTGATTTTCAGTAATATTCTAACCCGTACTCTGTGTAAAGAGCAGCACAATGTTCCCACATATGGGGTCAGCTCACTGTGATGAGGACAGTTTTATGGCTGCCTTTATTTCTTTGAAATACAGTGAGAAAATGTGAGGATTTTATTTCTGTTATTCAAATGTTGATAAATCAGTGGTCTGACTCCCGGTTTTGTGGACTGCTCCTGGGAAACACAGAGGACTCCAGCAGGCAGGTGCCCAGCTCCTCAGGAAAGCATCCACATATGAAGTATTTACCAATGGAACGTTTTCTCCCAAATGCTTGTCAGCCATTCAAATAAAAATCTGATTATACCACAAGCTGCAAAACCATCATTTAAGTAAATTGCATGGGGAGAAGAAGAGTGGAAAGAGGCAAGTCATGAAAGCACCTAAACTGTGGGGGAAAAGAAAGTGACTAACTTCATTTGTTTTAATTTCTGCAACAATGAACAGAGCCTGATGCCTTTATTATGAACTCTACTAGATTTAGATGGAAGAAAAAGTCATGTAAGACCAGCAAGTTAATGTGCAATAGGTACAAAGAGGTTCCTTTTATGTCCTTAACACATCTCGTGTCTTAGCTTGCTATTTCTCTGCATATGTACGTACAGGTTTGTGTGTACAGAAGCACATTACTGTATGTAGCGTAATACCAAATATTGGGCATCTGTTTTTAATAACACATTCACAAATATTCAGGACATAAGAGATACACATGTGTCTTGACAGTTGCAGAGATGGAAAAATGTGCCTTACAGAGAAATGTCAGGCATTCACTTTGCTGAAGTCTCCAGAAAGATCAAGGAGGGAATAGGGGATATGATTTCAGTGTCAAAAAGACTATGCTTTTTCTTTAAAGACAGTATATATCAGATATCAAAAAGCTTTTTAACATAGCACAGAAAGACTGAAAATTAAAGACAAAGACATCTTAACAAGAAATATGTCACAATTGTCTAACAGAGTGGGTGAGTCTGAGGAAATAAATCGCCAAAGGAAATGGTGGTTCCCATCTTCTGAAATACGGCACTTGGCTGTGTGTAGATGTTATTTAGTGAAATATGATGGCTTTCTCATGACAAAGTGCAGAGAGGAAACAAATATGGCTCTTTCTTGCCTTAAAATATGTTGATCAATCCATGCTCTCCACTCTCCTACCCCAAAATGCCCTGAGAAACTGGCAGCTTTGACTACCAAACTCCATGCTGCTGTTCATTAATAATTAATTTTTATTATGATAGTGCCTACAGTGCAAGACACAATATGATGATAGCCTTAATACAACCGAACTGTTGCCATCTAAGGGCCCTTGTATTGACATCCAGAAGAAAAAAACCCTTCAACCATATTATTTCTCTTTCGACCTATCAGGACTCCACAGAGATTCTGAAAGTTTCACAAATTCCAAGCAAATACAAGTGTCTAGGAAAGCAAGCAAATGTGAAGAGGAATGGAAGAGTTTCAATCCCATCTTCCTTTAACCCTAAGGACTATCAGCTGTATTTAATGTGGACCCTCTATGCAGAAGAGTAGATATATATGCTGTATAACCAGAACAGTAGTATTCCAAAGCCTCTGTGACTACCCTTGTCTTCAGCATCCTCTCCTTCAATATATGAGTTGAGACATATGTGCAGACACAGAACATCTTGGGTGGGATTTTCAAAAGCCTCAGTTTCCACTGCACTCTGCAGCTACTGGAGCCAGCTGAAGGTTTATGGGAAGAGAACTAAAGGATTGCTTGAAATCCCATTCTTCATACCTACCACAAAACAGACTCTAATCGCAGTGTACCTTCCAATAACTTACCTAAGCTACTGAGCTTAAGTGGCAGCCTGTTACACTGAAGTGGTTAACATTTGCCAGAGCTTGGCTTTCTGGATGGTCATAGACTGTTATTTTAGACTTTCTTCTCTGGTTTTCATTTATAGCATTTTCCCCTCTTTCAAATCTGTTACGTTTTATTGCTCTATTTCAAGATTTTAGTATTTTGGATAATCTGAGGCACATTTTGAGGATATTATTTGACTCCAATAAGTAGATGCACGTTTCCAATTATGCTGAATAAGATCGAAGCATTGCAATTCTTTATTCTGTTACGATAGTACAATCTATAAAAGTGTGGCTTTCTGAGCAGTATGTTGTACTTAGAACTCTGTTTTAACACACAGGAAAATAGATTTAAAACTACATATAGGTCATTAAAACAATCAAAGAAAACAATTCATAATTAGCCTTTCTCAGTGGGAAACCATATATTTCATCTTACTTTCAATGCTGATTTTTTATTAAAGGAAATTTCCTTGACTGCTTCTAGCTATGTATTTTTCTCTCTTCCTCTATCATCTGTTTATTTTATGTTGCCTTTCAGTTATTCACAATGGCCCTGATACTACTGCTTTTGCTCTTGTTGCTCCAGGATGCACAAGGCTTTTGTGCTGAAATGATGGATTTGTGGAGAACATCAGCACTGGTGACGGCAGAGAGCCTCGGGCCGGTGGGACTCTTGGTCTGGAAGCAGCATTGCTGATGCCCTGGGCAGTGAAACAATCCAGTGCAGAAGTCTCTGGGCAACACTGACTGCAGAGATATCAAACCATGCTGGCTCCTTCAAGCTTCAATTTCAACAAAACTCAGTAAGTCATGGCAAATTACAAACACTTCTCTGAGGAAAAACGCAGGGACTTTTGCAATGGCAGTTCTGTTTTCAACCACCTTCAGTACCTCCTTTGCCTGTATTTGAAAAGAAAAATACTTAAGCCTACTGCACATAATTTCTCATACTTGAGGTCACTTTATGAAAATATCCGGTGTGCTAAAGCACAGTCTGCCAGAGGAAGCAAGCTGTTTATATTCAGGTGCAAGGAAAAGCAGAGAAAAAACCCTCAAGAGTGTTCCTACTTTGTTGCGAACAGTTAGCCCTGAGTTCATCCCACTTCCTGGAGACACTCGGAGCAGCCCAAACGCCTTACATAGGCTACACAGAGACCAGAGAGGATGTCCCCACCAAAACATCACACCTGGATGCATTCTTTCTTTGCACCGTGCACAGAGGATGCTCTGGTAAGTCAGGAGGGATAAATCAGAGCTAAAATATGCGAAGCATGACCCAGGCCATCCAGGTAGCACAGTGATACCCAACATCACACCCAGGCAAGAGCTCTGGGAAGGCCATGATATTCTCTGAGCCCTGTGCTTTGAATTCAAGTCTTCCATGAGCTGTTATGGACGGGTTTATGAAAGAGAAAGGGTTGTAGCTCACACATCACAGCAAAAGAATTTCCAGAAAGCACCTGCCTTTGAAAACTGATAAAATACCATAGGCTCCTCAGGGTGGGAGATACTAAAGATGACATCTGAGAAGGGAAAACAAAATGGGAGGGCACTTGTGAAACCCCATTAGCAGCTCCCTTACACGCTCCTGTTTTGCTGCTCTGAATCCCTGGCAGAGAGATTTTCTGACGATATGAATCACAATGACAGGACAAATGAATTGAATCAGCAAAGTCCCTTTTCATTTACAGGGCTCAGTTTTCATTATTTGCCATTGCAAAGGAAGTGTAAGACTAAAACATCTGGTCCTGTTGATGGGCTTTCAGCCAGACCTTCAACGTCTGCCGCTGAGCTGAAACAACAGCAGCCTAATCTCAGTATTGTCTTTAGCTTTCTCAAAAACTCTTCCTCCAGAGTGAGACGGCGGAAGAAAATCCTTCCCTCAGTGTTTTATTTCAGGCATAGGATGTTAAACTGCAACCACACACCAACAGAATCCTGCTACTTCCGAAAGGGAATAAAGGTTCAGACCTGGGGGGTTATCAGGACTAAGCAATTAATTTTTCTTGAAAGGTACTTTTTACCAAGGTTAGTTTAAGCAGGAAGCGGTACCTTGTTTCTAAACACATGGGAAATGCTCCCAGGCAATTTGTGGTTGCAGTAAGAAACACGAAGGTCCCAGCGAAATGAGGATTTTTGTCTGACATCCTGATGAGATTCAGAAAAAGATGTACTTCAGACCAGGTCCAAACTGGATTCTGACACCCAAGTGTCTACACAGTGCCTGAATGCAGATAGATTTATAAATATATACAATTTTATGCTTCTGTGATGTCCCCCATGTCATTTGTGTGAATCACAATTGATTTTAGCACCTCAAAGGCCGGAAGTCAATTACAAATACAGAGATGAATAAGCTGGGTCTTATTCTGAAGAAGATATATTCAGGCCATTTGTTAGTAAAAATATTGAAAAAGGCTCCTGGATGCATCTACGCAAGTTCTGTCTGTTTCAGAAGTTATTTCCTACCTGGAAATAACAGTTTTCCTAGATGATAATAATGTCTGAAATAGTGACTACACATTGAGAAAGATGGATACAACTACTGTCCTGCAAAGAGATGAACTGATGTGAAAGGTGCCTAGCTCTGCTTGTGTCTTTGCCAGCAGGGTCTATAGTGACTCTCCAGGTTCTCTCTAGGTAAAATCACATTAGTGCTCCCATGGATATTTGGGGTTTAAATCTGTGGGATTGATCTTGCAGAGAGGACAGGGTGATTGAAAGCAACGTGAAGCAGTGAGGAATTACTTTTCATCAAGAACACCCAGCTCCCTAGGAATTACATTAATACACAGGTAAAGCACTGTTTAAGCTCCAGTAGCAACCACTTTTCCATGCCATCCAACTGCTGCAAGACTAAAGGGAATTTGCTCTACTGCTGAGATGACTGATATCCCAGTCTCCGCCACTGCCCTTTAAACAGCCATTGCTATTCCAGATGCTAGGAAATATTTCTTAAGTTAAACATGCCACAGCATATGTGGCATCTCACCTTTACTGTACTCACAAGCATTTCTGGGTGAGTTTTCAGACACCTGAAAATACTCCTCCTCCCCATTTCCCTCTTCTCCCTTAGCAGACAAACAAAGCCAAACACCTCTACAGACTCCATTTAGCTCATCCTATAGCAGGCAAATTCCAGACAACTCATTTCATTTTCATTTCCTTCCTTTTAGGTTTTTTTATTGCTCACAGAATATGAACTATACAGAATAGGCCAAAAATGCATTAGTAGCCTCTTTGTCTTTGGATGGCAATACTTAATAAGTTAAGCTTAGCCTATAGCAAAGAGGCCCCAGATGGTCAGGTCTGTTCTAAATAAGCCATTTTTATGAGGCCAGGATGTCTAAAAGAAACACACTTCATAAAAAGAGAAAATGTGCAAGACAGAAGAAGTGCAGGAGATCTCCCTTACAAACTGAGCCACGAGTGTTCAGGCTCTGTATAAACATGATTAACACAGAAAAATTTAGGGTTTTCCTTTTTTTTTTTTTTTTTCCTGGGGTGTAGAAGGAAATATTTTGATCATATATTTACACACATTTCCATTCTAAACAAGAAAAACCTCAAAGTCTCCCTTCACTGGATGCGAACACTTACCTGATAAAGTGACATTTGGGATCATTAGCAGTGAGGTATACACTTATTAGTAATAAACTAGCTTACTAAAATTGTATCATCTTTCCAGAGAGAAAGGTCTCAAGGTGGTGCTCATAACTTTCTGCTTACGAGGAGGAAGAAATCTTTGATCTGTGCAGATCTCCGATCTAGACTGTACTGCGGCTTTGTAATATGGAGATTTAACCTGTTTTCTCTTGCCTTTTGCTTGCAGAGACATTCCAGTCTTTCCTGAAACTGTTCTTTAAAAGTCAGGCAAACAGGTGAAAGTTTAAAGGTTTGTCAGTACCAGGGGATAGCATCAGCAATGTACATCCATGAGCAACACTACTGGTATCTGCTTTTCCATGAGTTTGTGTCTTGGAGTTGGGTTTTCAAGAGTCAAATAGGATGCAAGGTCTTGCTGACACTTCTTGGTGAGTCTTTTCCCCATAGTGTGTAAACTCTATTGTCTGAGATGAAAAAGGCCATGCTCCCATTGCAGCCTGACCCTCTGTTGCATTCCGTACTGAGACAGGCATTTTCATGGTACAGGGAATTTTGTTTCTATTTCTTTCAGTTTCTGTCAAATGACCTTTAAAAGTCTTAAATGGCCACATTCTCACACAGGCCTGAATGACCCCTGAGCCCTTGCTTCTCGAATAAACCAAGCAAAATATGCAAAAAAGGGAATATGCTCTTATTCATACACAGAATGACTGGAGATGGCACAAATTCCTATTCTTTTCATCAGTTGAGTAGCAGTCATATTTGTATGGTGCAAAGAAAGGCTCAGGTTTCTTAAATCTGTGTCTCACCAATTGCTCCAGCTATAGTGGAATGACATTGACTCTATTTATCCTCCTAATCAGCAAAGGTGAACCTCAAGCTTATTCATCACAAAAACTGTTTAGATAAACTGATTTTAGCAAGTGTTTGAATAATTAGAGCTTATCCACAGCCTCAGATGGTGTCAGCCTCTGTTGTAGCTTCTAATGTTTAGGCACCCTGTGTCTAGTTGCCCAAGGATTTCCCATATCGCATGAAAGAAAAAGTAGTTCACAGAAGCTGTCAAGCTGAGTAGGGAAACATCTGAATGAGCTATCAGAAAACGCTAAACGAAGGGCATTTTTCAATGGGTAGAAACGTCTCCCTGTGTTTGTGCTGTAAACCCTCTCTTACAATAAGGAGTAAACTCGTCGTTTACTCAAATGTCAGCTCTCGAACACATGGCGAAAGAGGGTGAGGGAAAATATCACAAGTATGGAGTTTTTCAAGGTGGACAATTTTTGTTGTGCTGTGAAGCTGAATTTAGGTGTGTAACTAAAAATTACCAGAAACAAGGAGCAAACCAAACATTTCCATTCTGGATAGAATTCTCCTGTTTAGCATGTAAGTACTTTGTTTTAGCAGGGGTACATCAGGCACAGTGGTTGGTGTCTTTTCCAGAAGATTAATACGTTTCTATTTTGGGTCAGACTGTGAGAGTTTTCCTTTTTAATTCCCACTTCTAGCATCAAATTGAAGAATCAATACTCATCATAAGTTTAATTGTGCTGTCTCTGTTCTTTTACCCAATACTCCAGACAACCACACAGAAGGTGAGGCATAGAAATAGAAAGCAGAGAGTGGAAAACCTGCTACCTGACAGCTTATGCTGAGGACTGAAAGTGAGTAGGATGTAAAGTGTAGTTGAGTCTTATGCACCCTGCTGTGTGCTGGGACATAAGCTGCTGTTGTTCCACTGCAGTTCTCAGTAAAGACTGTTATCAGAAATGTTGCATGGGATCACAAAACCCTGGTGTCCACTTACAGACCACACAGAAATTTATTCCAAAGGGTGAGAAGGCACTAAAAAACCTTTCCTGCAGTAAAGCTACTGCCCGATGCCTTATTCCACACCTATTTGAAGGCACCGTCTCACTTTTTCTTTCAAAGGGTGAATAAAACCATCAGCTTTGGGTACAAAGTGCAGGTGCTACTGACATGACACAAATGCAGGGGAGAACTGCTGAGCCAGATAAACACTGACAGATGACAAATGCTGAATGCACAAATTACCCAGTCCATTATTTCACTATGTTATGTTGAGTGTAATCATTGATTAAATGCTGGGTCATCGATAGCCAAGCAATGTTTAGCTTTGTATCATCCCAAAGTATCTCTTATCATGGGAGTATTCGAATGTTCTCAGCTGGCAGCAGAAACAAGACAGTTACATTATGTTAAACCCTGAGATTAAATCTGGTCTCCAGGGCAAAGGCAGAGTGATTAGTACTCCTGTTTATAAGCAGAGTTGCTCTAATCTTTTACTTACAAATTTCCTCCTCCATCTGTTATCCATCAGGGAAGTGAAGTTTTAAGAAACTGTGCAGATGGCTTTAAGGCACTCTATTTTTTTTGCTAAGCAATGCCTTGGCCTGCTGGCCAAGATGCATATCTTGGAGATGGAACTTAACGCGCAGAAATTGCACCTTTTCTAACCTCTGGTGTTTTCCACCCAAGAGCCTGTGCTGAAGTCCTTTGCAAGGCATTTTTCACTGCCTCTTCTCTGTAGAAAATGGGCTCCATTGTGTTGAAAGATGCAATGTGCAGTACCTGTGCCAAAGGATTAAACTTTCATCATCTGGTTTGATACTTCGGTTCATGAGAGGAAATGAGTGTTAAGCATCCACTGCATGCCAGGATATATTGAAAGATCCCTTTAGCAATCCATGCCAGTGTTTTAAAATCAGGGAACAGTAAGGTCTTTTGCACTACAGAACATTATATCTTTCTTCTTAAAGCAAAGCTCCCTCACCATTTTTGCTGTTGTAGAGAAATGGGGCAATCCTCTGTAATTTTTAAAGTTATAGCAGTAGAAAGGAAAAAGCAGGAAAGTAATCGAGGGAATAGAGACAAATAGGTGACAACAAGCAACACAACAAGAATGTGTTTGCAATGCATTTTGGCACTAAGAAATGTCAGGGTACCTTTGGGCTGCCCACACATAGACATGTAAGACAGATGTCACATAATTGACAGAACTGTAAATAGTACCAGGGAAATTACTCCCTTGAGAGTTCTGGGGCAAAAACCAGCCCCTGACTTTTGTGAACATCAGGTTTCATACAGAGTTCACAAAACATTAGGGTTAAGGTCTGTTACAGTCAGTTCCAGGACTGGAAAAGGATTCCAGTCTTACCATGATAGTTTCCATTATCACAGATGTCTTCCCAACATGTTTTTCTGTACCTATATACCACCTTGTGAGTTAAGTACTAAAATAATCCATAAAGTATCATGTGAAGTCTGTGCCTTCTGATAGAAAGCTCCATGACCTCAAGAGTCTTTATCTTTCTTACTCAGACTGTAGCCCGTAGGATTAAGGTGATGATGTTGTGATGCTTTAGAATACCACAAGAAGTGCAAATTAATTCAAATGAAAAACACCATAAAATTCATAAGCTCCTCAAGGTACAGGGCCTTTTGCAACAAACAGATACTAATCCAATACCTTTTGAAGGTGACCCTCTCATCTGCTGTTCAAAATGAGGTTGCTCTGCGCACAGCATCCTGCCAGAATAGAGCCATGTACTTGTTTTCATCAAGAAAGATTTTCAGAGCGTGTTCTTTGAGGTTAATTACTCCTGCAGTAGAATCACAGAATGGCTTGGGTTGGAAAGGACCTTAAAATTATCCAGTTCCAAACTCCTTGCCATGAACCTCAATACCTCACACTAGACCATGCTGCCCAAGACTCCATCCAACCTGGCCTTGAACACTGCCAGGGATGGGTCATTCACCACTCCTCTGGGCAACCTCTACCAGTGCCTCACCACCCTCACAGTAAAGAACTTCTTCCTTATATCTAACCTGAACTTCCCTTTTTAAGTCTAAACCCACCACCGCTTGTCCTACTGCTACAGTCCCCTTCTGGCACTGCATAAATATGTGTGGTCACACTCTTTTTCATCAAATCTAAACCATTCAATTGAAATCAAGGCTCAAACACATGTAACTTATGAACAATTTTGCTTTTTCCATGTTACATCTAGCAACACTAAAGGAAAAGGCTCTCTTGTTACCCACCCACATACAGAAGCCTAGCATGGGTAGCTTAACATGGTTTGTAGAGAACAGGTATTTACTCTAACAACTTTTATATACAGTTTTTGCTTTAAGAATTCTGTTATTTGAGAGAAAGGAAAAACGTTTTTGTGATTAAGACATGGAACCAAAAGAAGGAAAGCCAGGTGAAGTTCTTGCTCTTGTCCAAAGTTTTCTATGTCACTCTAGGCAAACCACTTCACACCTCACTGTTTCAGGTCTGAATTTCTAGGATGAAGACTACAGTGGTTCCTGGCTTCTCTTAAGTGTGTATATGCATATAAAACTGAATTAGAGCTTTTGTTTAGATAAAGAAAACACTCATTTTTAATTTGTGAAGGCCCCAGTAAAATGGAGCTATCTTGGCTGGGCTGCTGTCTTTACAATGCAAATATAAATCACTCATTTGAACCATTAGCACTCCATTTTTTCCTAAAGTGAGATTCACTTCAACAGCTAAAAGCTGGAAGTCTAATCTAAGCTGGCCATCTAGGTTCTGGCCATATGCAACAGAGACAGGCATCTCCAGAGGGTAATTTTTCCCACTGACAGTAGACACCTGGCACTCCATTCCACTGCCAAAACATCAGCATTTGTGCCACTTGAGATGCATTTCCACTGCACAGCTGGACTCCAGCTGCCACCCCAGAGGGGCATGGGTCTCAAGGACATCCCATGTCACCTCTGCTAGTCTTATGTTATTGTCTCAGCATCCTAGTGCTCTGCAAAAGCCCTTTCACTGAAGTAGCCAAATAATTCCACAAAAGGACAATTCAGCTTGCTTATTAAGACGCTTAATTTAGATGTGTAATGCAGATGTCAATGTGTGAATCAAGAGCTCAGGCTTCCGTTAACAGCCTGGCAAAGGTACGATCAGTACAGTCAAAGGAGCAGCAAAGTGACTCAGCTGCCCTGGAGCAAATAGGTGTCTGCCAGCTGAATAGCTTTGTAGACTCCTCCAGCTACACAGACCTTAGATCATCTGATGTTTTGGATTCAGAAGACTTTTTGCCCCTTTCAGAACAGCACAGAATTTACTTAAGAAATTAATTCAGTTACTTTATTTAAGAATTTACAAGGAGCTATTGGCAGGGGAGACTTTTTGCTCTATTAAAATATGCTCTAAACCAGGAAAATTACACAATCCCTCATGTGTAAAATTTTCAGCAGAAAGACTGCTAAAAGATAGCAAGCAAATTCTTACTAATTGCTAGAAGAATGCTAGCAACACTGTTCTTTGTTTTGAGTAAGAGTAAGGAAGCCCTAAGTGCTAATTCCTCATAGCACAAACATCTGTCTCGCTTGTATTTGGGAATTAAAATCACGCTCCTTCAAACTTGCACTTATTTGGTAACGTGGCAACCTTAATGGAAAATAACATTTATATGTCTGGCAATTTAGCTACAATGTTAGTGACAGTGAATGGAGATGAAGAGAGGGGGTGGTAAGGGTTGAAACAGAAGAAACAGCATCTGACAAGTTTTAAGAAGCAGGTTATAAAAGGTGGCCTCCAAAACCATCTGCCAAAGTGTCAAGGTGATGGATTTTTAAATGCAAATAGATATTGCTATTTTTTTCAAACTCCATTTAGGCTGTGATGCATGTGACAGCAGTAGAGCAGACACAAAGTATAGAGACAACTGAGGCACACGGCATCCTGTCACCAACCTGGCAGACTTTGCTCATTTATTAATGTGCAAACAGGCAGGAGGCACCACTAGGTGATAACCTGAGAGCAACCTGTCTTACAAATACCATCTTGGATGCAGCCCATTTTTGCTGGATAGCACTGGGATACCTTGATGTAAAGGATCCCCTGGAGTGGCACTGACAGACACTTGCATAGAGAAGGGGTTTTCCACAGCTCCTTGAAGGAAATCTCTGCCTGTACATTTCTCCCACATGTACTTTAAGGTCATATTTAGCATTCAAAGCATTTTTTCTGAGGTCTTTGTTAAAGATGGATAAAAGGACAGAGCCTGCTAGGCAGGATACAGCTGTTCCCACCCATGTGTGATGACCTTGGACTTGTTCACTCTTTCATTGTCAGAGAAACACATTTTTGTGTTCCTATTCAGAAAGGTTTTCAACTGTGCCCCATTTTAGTGAGTAGGTGGGTGAACAAGGGTCTCAAATTACAGGTAAAGGTAGTTTTACAGGTAGATTACAGCAAAAGGTAATTGTAAAGTGTTTCAGAAAGCAAAAAGAAAGCTTTTCTATTTTGAAATAATGAGCTAACCTGACTTCAGCCTTTCATCATATGGGGAAGAGCAGAACAAATTCTCATTCTTATATCGGTTCCTTTGTGAGGAAAACCACAACCTTCTCTTTGATAGCTATTCAGTGGAAGAATTCATTAGTGATACTAGAGGTAGAAAAAGAAGCATCTAAAACGAAAATCTTTTAGTAGTTGCACAAATGCACTTGATCTTGGAGTGCAAGCATGCAAATGGTGCTTCAGCAGTGATGGTCATTGCATTTGGGGCATGATCATAGAGTCCTAGAATAGTTAGGGTTGGAAAGGACCTTAAGATCATCCAGTCCCAACCCCATGCCATGGGTGGCAACACCTCCCACTAAACTATGCCACCCAAGGCTCTGTCCAACCCGGCCTTGAGCACCAGCAGGGATGGAGCATTCACAACTTCTCTGGGCAACCCATTCCAGTGCCTCACTACTCTTACAGTAAAGAACTTCTTCCTTATATCCAGCCTAAACTCCCCTGATTAAGTTTGAACCCATTACCCCTTGTCCTATCACTACAGTCCCTAATGAAGAGTCCCTCCCCATCATCCCTATAGGCCC
>JANRGW010042575.1:0-36832 GCA_024733675.1 Psilopsiagon aymara | reverse complement strand
AAATATGAAAGAACACAGGTAAGGAGCTACTTCTGAGCTCACCATCAGCCCTTGCTGTTCCAGGCAGCCACTTGTAAATAAGCTGCACATGAAAGATAGAGGAGTTGACAGTGAATACCTATAGAAAGAACAGACCAACCTTTTCATCACCTATGTCCACCCAACTTACTAACACAGAGGATTGCTCAGAAGCAAATTTGGTTGCCCTAGGCTGGATACCTTAATCAAATCAGAATGACAAGATTGGATTACTCTAGAAAGTGTTTTTCTCATTAAAACGGCACTAATTAGTAATTTTGCCTTTGAAAAAAATTGTTTTTCTAGACAGCCAGAGTTGGATAAGGCAAAGTCTTTCAGGACAAATGCATAAAGTACAGGTTCAAAATTACATCAGAAGTTTGAAAGCAATAAACAAGTTACACCAAGCTGTGCTCTGGAGTAGTATAAACCCAAATGGATGTAAATTCCACTCTGTGGTGATTCTGTGAAATCAGTGAAGTTACACTAGGGCTATGAAATACCAGTTTCATTGCATAGGAACAGGCTCATCTTTAGGCTGCAAACTGATTCCAGCTATCATGGAAAAAATAGTTTTCAAGAATGGATATCCAAAGAGAAATTTCTACAAAAGAGCTGAATAGAAGCTTTCATCACCATTATGTATTTAAAATAAACCAACAAGATAACAAATGTTATTAAGTATAGGTAGGAATCTCATGGTGCCAAACAAGCTTTGGAGGCTGAAGTCATAGTAAGCATGAAATCATGAGAAGGAGGGTAAAGGAAAAGGAAGGTGCAGTGAACAGACAACAGGGAGTTTCATGTTTGGAAAAATTATCTCCTCACCTGACCTCCAACATAACACACTGCAAGAATGTAGCAGTGAAAAATAGAAGTGAAAATCAGCTGGGATAAAAAGAAGAATAAGGTATCAAGCTGCTCTGAGTAAATAGAAAAAGAAAGCAAGGTCTCAGCAAAGGCACATGTTGTAGAGCTTTCCAAATACTTGTATTGCCCAAGGCTGATGCTCTTTTCCAAAAGCCTTTTTTCATTTCCGGTGTTAAGCAGAAGGGTGCAGAATGCACCATTTATCTTGAAAGAAGCCACTTTTACTTCCAGGAACAGAGTTGTCCAAGCTTGGCTTAAAGACTGCAAGTTCTTTTTACTAGTCCTGTTGTAGGTAGGTTTTAGTGGGTGATGACATTCATCTGTTGTAGCAAAGGATAAGTAAGATTCCTCATTTCTATTTCTCTCACAGGAAGAAATCCAGATGTGCATTTTTGGTATTATCTTTATCCTTAGTCTGAAAAATTCCCGTTCACCTCAAAAGCTTGCTCAGCCAAAATGGAGTAAGGATCCAGGCTATGTCTTAAGTACACAGCAAAGCAAGCAAATAAATGGGAAAATAAATGTAAATGAGCTATAATTTTTATCTCAGGGCTCTGTTCTCTTTCTAAGTTTTCTACTTACTTTAATCAGTGACTAGTTCCTTACAAAAAATCCTCACATTTATGGTCTCTTTGAGTGGAATTTGTCCACTAACTGAAATCTGATCATTCTAGTCTAAGCTTAGCCTTTGAAGTCTCTCCATAGAAAGAAATAGCCATCTCTGAAGAGTGAGTCACCCTATTCAAGCATGGCCATGGAAGACAGCTGGGATATTATGCCCTCTGGGGGGTTCTTTTTTTTCCTTACTTCTTATAAGAGAAACTTAGATACTTCATGTATATATATATGAAGCTGGGCAAGATGAATTTCAAACTCTGTGAGCAAATATATTAATACAATCAGATGAAAAATACTTTTTTTTTCAATTTGCTGTACATATGTTTCTGTACTTTTCTGCCCTTTTTCGAGTTTCTCATCTCTTTGGTACTTAAGATCAAGATCTCAACAGCTTCTGTGGAAAAAAGGAGAAATAATGCTGATTGCCTCCTAAAATATACTCAAGAGCAACCACACAGCAATCTTCATAATTCACAGCCAGCCAAGCACCTAGTTTGCTAAGTAGTCATTAAAAAATGTCCGTTCACTACAACTTCTCTGTTGTATTTGGAAATAGGTTACCATCTTTTCATGTTGTTTAGAGCTTTATTCATGTTCATAAAATTTTCTAGTCCCCTTAGATTTACTCACAGGTTTTAAGGCATTCAAAGACCTTGTGATAATGATGTCCATGGACCACTGAATGTGGAAATACCATGCTACATCTTCATAGCCTTTTAAACAAAGATCAGAACCTTATTAATAAGGAATAATCTTCATTCCCTGGGGGAAATGGTAAAGGGCAAAGCAGCAGAAGTCTCACTGTTTGCGTTTGTCTCTGCCTGTGCACCCTGACTTTTTTGTTCCTTGGCCTTGAGGCTCCTACATAAATAAGCCTGTACTTAATTTTAAGTCCCACTGAAACCAGCTGTCAGGGATGTCCCCGATCATCTGTTACCAAGTGCTCTCAGAAGCATCACAGAGAACGACGTGGGCTTCTGGTCTTACTTTGCACTGGTGCTCTTCTACTCTATGTATGAATTTTGTTGATTCAGGGCTAAGGTGCATACAATGATTTACCTACAGCCAGTGGGAGACATATACTCTTTTTACAGTGTATAATTAAGGTAATTCATCTTGCATCAGGCTGGGGTTCTGGATTAAGCCCAAACAGGAGCTAGCATCATGTGATATAATTTAATTATCTTACTGCCAGCTGTGCTTTGCTGAGAATTTGGCCTTTGGTCATTCATGTTGAAACTTCAAGTTAATTGCAAATACCATCAAGATTGCGATGCAGCCTGATTGCACCTACCTTCCAAACATTGTTTAATCGATTTTGAAATCCTAATCCACACATCATAAAGTTTATTGGTCATGTTAATTGACTAAATCTGACATTGGAAAGATGGAGGGAATTGGCTAATTCAACTAGACAATAGAATTTAAAAATCCAATGTTCAGATAATCCTGGTTTTAATGTCACAAGTTTCTACTCTATCCTTTTTCTTTCAAAAACGTTTTTACAATTAAGATTGATTATAGAAGGCTGATTATTCTAAGGTTGATTACTTACAGTGCTGCAGAGACAGCTTTTCCTCTCTCTCTTCTTCCACTGAAGTGTGGCAGAGGCAGCATTAAATGCAGTTGTGGATTCAGAAATGTTTATGGTAGGCAGAGCCTTCAGATTAGCATGACACATGGAATTTGTGAGCTGTTAGATTCAATTTCAAAGCATTAGGCTAGGCTTTCACATTTTGTTTCTATAAAATGCAAATAGGCTTCAGTTGCTTTGTTATTAAGATGGATTTGAAACGTTAGTCAAGGAGCAGATATGGAACCCATACTGGTTACACAACTCTTGCTTCCTGGAATGGATCTTTATTCTTTTTTCTTTAGGATTTTCTCTGAGATGTTAAGTAAACTGCTACTGTGAGACGGGCCAACCAAAAAGCCATTCCCCTCACAAATAAGGGAAAAAGAGATAAAGAATGAATGAAATGAACTCAGAATGGTGCACACAAAGTCTTTTCCATGAACATGCACTAAAGGACACTGGCCACAGAACAAGTGCTGGTGCATGGCTTCTCTGCATGATAAGTTAAGGTAAATGAGCTGCCTTGTCTGTCAGCAGGCATCCTTATCACTGGTGGTGATTACACCATGGCTTCTAGATGGAAGGACTCACTACTGGTGCAGGTAAAGATGAAGGGTCCTGCTCACGGAGCAGGTAAGCCAGAGAGCTCCAGATCACAGTGCCAGCACTATTATCCTGAACACCATGGTATACCTTTGGCTGTGAGAAGAAGACCTAATGTCAAGCATGCATGACACCTGAAGTTCTAACCAAGGCCAGGTTAGCTGAGGAGCCCATGCACTGCAAGAAGACATTCTCTGGAGGACAGTCAGTCACAGGAGTGAGCAAACTCAGCAGCTCCCTATCCTGCTACATGCACCCAAACTGAGGGCCAGAAGTCTCCCTGAAAGAAGCCAACAGACTGGCAAGGACACATATCCACTGCTCCTGGTGCTCCTAGATTGTGCCAGAAGAAGAGGGTGGAGTGGCCTTTTCTGTTGTTTCAGGCTGTTGTTGGATTTCCATCTCTCAAGCTGCAAGCAAGACCTCAAATGTCATATAAGATTTCAAGTTAGCTTCTAATTGGAGTCTCTGAGGCAAAGTCTTAATCTGAAGAATAATTGAACAGCCTGATTTTCTAACAAAAAGAGGAAGACCAAAACCTGCTATAAAACTCATTTTCATAGGATCATAGAGTGATTTGGGTTGAAAGGGACCTTAAAGATCATCCAGTTCCAGCCCCTCTGCATGGACAGGGAAACCCTCTACTAGACCAGGCTGTTCAAAGCCCCGTCCAACCTGATCTGTTCATGGCTGTGATTTGTTGTCCTAGTTTTAGTCAAATATCATGGGAATACATGCAAATGTCTGTGGATTTCCAGGAATTTGCAGCCAGCTCTCAGCATCCTGGGTTTCCTATTGTAATGCGTGATAAACAGGAAAGGTAGAATGATCACTTGAAATTCTTGTTAATTGTGCCTAATAAATAAAAGAATACTTTAAAGTGAAAAAGATCCTCTCTGCGTATTTCAGGAAAACATTGTGCTGGCTAAAAAAGGCTGAACCAACCAGTAGGGATGGTCTGCTGGTCAGCGCTAACATGCTTGCAGCGGACTGTGCATGGCTTAGGAAGGAAGCATGACTGAGTGTTTCTATGGAGATTAGAGAGAACAGGTCTTGTTTCCTAGGCATACCCTTAATTAGCAAATGCTTCAAGTTAGGAAGATCTGTTGTTTTTACAAGGACATTTTGTTCCAGCAGTGGTTGTGTTTTCCTCCTCTGCTCAACCTGTGAGAGGCTGGAAGGCCAAAGGAGTCCAGGGTGAGCATGAGCTTTCTGACGCTCACATCCACAACACCTGCCTGGGAGGTACCACATTGCAAAGAGACCTGGACTCTGAGGCTGCTGCTTTGTCGCAGTGGAATCGGGACAGATTTCCACCAAACAAAACAGATCCTCTTTAATTTAAAGTGTGTTTTGTCAGAATAGAAATTAAGCTTCCTGGATGTGTTTCTTTGGCTCTTCACTGAGATTACCAAAGAGTGGGCTAAATGAAATGGAGTCTGATGCATCTATGTGTTTATAGATATTTTTGGAAAGATGCATAGATCTATATGTAGATATATCCTATATATAGCAGAGCCCTGTAACTTCTTTCATGTGACACATCAACCAAAAGTTTGTTATCTACTCAGGGCTGTTAAATCTCATCAGCATGAATTATACAAGGCTGGAAGAGTGATGCAAGAGAAGGGGTTTCCCTTGAAACCTCAACGTGAATTCCCTGTGCCTTATAGAGCGTGTGTTCTTAAACCAGAACAGTTTTGCTTGCCACTTCAGCTGTGGTTCATTAAATCCTTTTCTGATGCTGGGTCAGGGTGGAATTGGTTATGTTGGAATGAGACCCATTTTCAGACAAAACTTCTATTTTCTCCATTTTCCTTTTCACCGCAGATTTACATCCCCAGTCTTTAGCTTGATAAAAACACTTCTGCCCCTTTGCTTGTGCTTAAGTGGAGGCACATTCTCAAAATCTGAGTCCTAGCTAATTTTATAACTCCAAAATGCAATACAGATCCTGTTCCTGAGCACTGGAGTAATATTTTAGCAGAGTGGGGCTGAACTCCAGTACTCAAGTGAATTAGAGATGTATATGTAGGTCCAAGCTGGTTTAATGCTCTCTTTGAAGTGCGCTGAGACCAAGCCAGACTCTTCTAGCTGTTCTGCCATTTCTCTTACACTTTATACCCAAGCTGAGGCATTTAATACCAATTTAAAATATTGGTATTAAAAGTCTAAAATGGCTCTCATCATTATTTTGTAAGTCCTACTCTTCAAAGTCTTCACATTCAGCCAAACTTGACAGATACAGATATCTTGGAGAAAACAATATCCTCATCCTTTCCTTTTGCTTCTTGGCTGTATTTTCCAGCTGCTTTTCAGAGGAATATAGTATTTCAAATACCTCACAGAAAAAAAAAAAAAGGCACCTCACAGACTCCTGGGGCTGCTCTCACAAGTTGCATGTGGATGCTAACACTTCAGGAAAAGAGCTATGCAGTAGGACCGTGCTGGCTGACCCAGCATGAAGAAGTGTCTGGTACCAGAATTACTCAGATCCACGCATCTACAGGGAGGGGTTTTGGCATTGACGCTGAACAAGTGACAAGAATATATTTGGCTTCAGTGTTTCATCTTAGCTTATATTCCTATACTGCTTTTGTTACCCTCTGACGGATAAAAGTCACCATCTGTCAAGATCCACACGGGTAGTATCCAGATCTCTGCTAATGTCTCATTACCGATATCGTTTAGCCAGGGCATCAGTGCTCTGTTGTACTCTCACAGTTGCTGGCCCTGGAATGCAAGTAACATCCTGGCCTCTTTTATGAGGCTCTGAGGAGAAACCCTGCTGCAGGATGATAACATTTAAGCGAGATTCCCCAGGGGCATTGCATTTGCAGGCGCCAAGTAAATGACCCTCCACACTCCTACTTGCATGATAAGGAGCTTTACCATGCACTTTTCAACCTGCTTTAATATTACCTCTTTCATCTCCTGCTTTTTTTAAAGGTGTGTGGCTTGCCTTTACACGATATCTGTGGGTGGTGGGTGGCCTATACAGGGCAGGAGGAAATGTGTTCAATAAGAGGGTTCAATTCCACTGCCAGCATGGATCTCATCAGCTGTGCAGACAAAGCAGCAAGCACTTAAGCTACAAACCCGAACTCTCTTGCCAGTGTTCAGGTGTAGGCAGGAACTACTTCATGTAATTCACATGCAGCTTTCAGAGGTGCACAGGACCACTGTCCCATGGTCTTGTGCCAATAGACATAAAACCCTACAAAAGGAGACAGGGTGGAGCCTTATACTCATTTTCTGCCCTGAGGTGCCAAGGATTTTACCGTGGCTGTATGCTGGGTCATTTTGATAGCTGGGAGGAGGTGGTGAAGAGGAAGTCATTTGCCATGAGGCAGACGTGTACAGCACAGACTCACATTCATTTTCCATTTGCCTTTTCTCACACATTGCTTCTGCTTTTTTTTCTCTATGTATCACATGTGCAGGACCCTAGCAGTATTTCTGCAAGTACAACTGTTGCCTGTGTTAGATGTCAAATTCAAAGAAACAAGACAACAGACTTTGGTAGACTTCATTGGTATTAATACTGCCACTAGTATTGCATAAACATATGACAGCTGATGTTTAAGGAGAGAGCTCAGGGCAATGGCCTGAATGCAGCATCTCAACACACTGGTGTACTGTAAACTGGATTATGTCTTACAGTAAATTCTCCTTCATTTAAGACGCTGCAATAGACTGCTAAGCACATGTTTCCACCCAAAACAAAGGCAGCCCAGGAATTTGAATACTGTGGGAAGCTGGGCTTTGTCTGAGTATTATTTTGGGAAAGGAATACTTGTGGGTGGATGAGAGACAGTTCAGGTGGGGAAGGAAGGAGACAGCATGTGGGAAACAGGCAGCAAAGGGTTGCAGCAGCTCAGCAGAGCTGTGCGGATGCCTGTCCTGGGAGAAGCTTGAGAGGTCAGAGAGCTGGCTGGGAAAGATCTGCTGCTGTGAGAAGCTGCCTCTGGTTGTTTGTCTCCTACTGTGTTTATGAAAGCAGACTCTCTATATTGTTCTACATAAAAAGAATTGCATCAAAAAATGCTGGTCTCTGCTATTAATATCTTCACTTGGAAAAAAACTTAAGGGCCCAAATTTTGTACGTCTGGAATGGTGTGGGATTGCCTTTATTTTAATGTGGCATGTTTTCTAATAAATCTTTCAGTTTCTCCTTTTCCTTCTCAGTTTTTGCTTGTTATTCCTGTTGTCTCCACTTCTCAGGGGAGGCAATAGATCTCAGAGTGGACACCCCATCACCTTGGGGAAGCCTATTCTCTGCAGCACAACACCCAAGGTCCTGTCTGAGGGTAGAACTTGGTCCCACCATGAGGCTCAGCTCTTCTTTGTTAAGAGCTGATGTTGTTACCTGTAGGAGAGGCTGAGTTTCAGGTACTTACTATTTATGCATCTGAGTAAGTTTAAAAAGTCTACCTGTCTGGCTGGTTATTCATCTGTGCTTCTGATGGATTCGTTTGACTTAGATGAATAATGTCCAGTGGGGAGATTTCAAAGCAAAGTTATGCACAGGAATTATGAGAAAGCAGTGATACTTCCCAGTTGGAAAAAAATCCCCCAAATCCTATTGATTTGATCAGAGCATTCTTGGTAAGTGAGAACACGAGGTACTATTTGTATGTTGCTGTCAGTTATTGATCTAGACAAAGTTCTCCTAGTGAAGGGAGTGCATTTGTTAAACTCCCCTTATTTCCCCTCACATCTGAACAGGCTTCTGTAGTTGTTGATAACATCATACTGTGTCTGAGGGGCTTTTCTGTACAGAACTGACTGTCCTGACCCCCAGGAGTGTTTGTCCACAATCAGTGAGTAGCCAGGGGTCCAGAGGCATCTCCTAGTGCAATGGTGACACAATCCAGCAAAGGAGAGATCTACAGATGCTATCTTAAAAAGAACAACCATCTCAACAGTGAAATGGCACCTGATAAAAAAATTGCAATGATTTAGAAATTCGGCTCAAATAAATCTGCAGAAAAGTTAGCCAGAAGTCTCTTGTGATTTTGAACTAGCCTATAGTAGGGAAGGCAAAGGAGTAATATGGAAAATTCTGAGAGCAAGGATCACCCTGCAGCACATAATCACAACGCCTTAGATGAAGCGTTCTTAGACTTGAAAAGTAATTCAGATAGAAAGGTCCCTCTGGACCCCTTCCTTCCACCTCCCTGAGTTCTGGTAATGTTCTGGGAGGTGTCACACTTTCTGCTGAGCTGCTTAAAGCAAACAGAGGAGCTAGAGAGGTCACCTACTAATGGGGATGCCACCTTACTGGGCTTCTCTAATTGCAACCAGCAGTCAGTTCACTGTCATCTTTCTAAGCCTCTAGCTGCAACCGTCAGGGAAAATAAAACAGCAGCCACTGAGAGTCAAAGAGCTGTATGCAATCTGGATTGTGCATTTAGGCAGTGTTTATTTTAAAAAGCTATTATCTACCAGCTGCTCATAAACCCTGTTATGCCCTGCAAGAATCTTTGTACTATGCAATTGCCTTGCCTCTCTCTAAATGCATATTCCACTGGTTTGAATTAGCTGCTAGCTCGCAGTGATTATGGTCATCATTCATCTAGAACAATTCAAATCAGATTTAGAATTCATGACATCACCTATAAAGAAGTAGTGTCTGTACAGCAGAGGCACGCTGTCATCAACAAAGCCCATACCTGATTCTTGGTTTCCTATGTTGTCTTACAAAATGTAGAACACATAGAGTTTATTCAGGAAAGCCTTTCCCTCTTCCACTGCAGGTAATGTGCATTGCAGTTAGTGTTGTTTGAGACCTTAGTTATTGTTCTAAAACTGTGCACATGCACAGGTGCATGTTTAACCCATAGGATCTGTTTAACCCAGTGCATTTACAAAGAGCATTCGTTGTATCTGTAATGTCTGTGGACATCTCCTTCTAACATCTGTGACATATTATTTAATGTTTCTTCTGGCTCTCCAGTAAACAGAAACTGTATGAAGTTTCGTTGTTGGTGCTCTCTTGAATTTACCTATGCTGGCCCTCATGTTAAGGTTGGAGAACTACCGAGAAAGAGTGAAGTGAAATAAACTATGGATGTACCTTGTATATAGAAGATTTCAAAGATTCCCTCATTTAAACAGTGACAGGCATAGCTGATATTTTGATAAGATGCTATGTATTGGTAGAACAATAGAAATATGCAAGAAATGCTGGCAAACCTGGACAGGATTTTGACTTTGTTAGTGTATAGGTGAGAAAGTTTTACTATTATTATTCTGTTTCTTAATTTGTTGGCTATGTTCTTACAATTTGAACATGAAATAACTCAGCAATTTTCCAAAATGCATGTTGTGTCAGCATGCAGCAAAGCTGCATCAATGTTGCTGAGTTGATGCCATCTGTTTCCACTACAGCAAAAGGATCTATTTGTAGAATATCTCAAACTTTTCAGAAAAGCTACCCATAATGAAAAGTTGTCTTCTGGAAGACCTGCATAGTAAGGAAAGCTTCTGGATTGCATTTTTTTTTGTACCAATCTCAGTATCAATAGCACTTGCCATTATTAGGGCTCAGTTTTTAGCCCTAGTTAGGATTAGGGCTCAGTTTTTGTACTGAGATAACATGAACCAGAGTTACTAACTAAATCTTCATATGTGAAGTAGGCAAAGAAGTCCTATCACCAGGATACTGTCAGCAGGTGAGTTTACCACTTCTCGGGGAGTTAAGGTCGGACTGGTTCAGCCTTAAACCCTGCTTCTGTCTCAGTGCTCCCGGTAACAACTGTAGGCATACTGTTAGCCATTTTCAGTGCCAGCATTACAAAGATAAGAAGACTGATCATGCTAGAAAGATGATTTTAACGATCTATGCATGGCAATGGGTGAGAAGATCAGAGTGAACTAAGTCCAGTCATAATCAGGGTAGGCAGGAGAAAAGAGCAAAAGAGTGGATACTAATACAATAGTGCAGACAATGGATTTGGATGGATAAAAGTTATCTTTAAAAGCTTTAGGAGTACAGTTTTTAACACTTGCCAGGACTCAAAGCCACTTGAATATCTTTTCTAAAATCCTGCTTATTTTAAGACTGCATTTGAAAGGTTTTTAATACCTTTCCAGGAGTAAACTGAAAATAGGGTGTCTCTCTTAAAGTATCCAAAGAATAGAGTCTTTCCACATGTGCGTAATGATAACGTTGAAGGTCCTTACTGAACAAAATTATGTTAGCCAGTGTCTGCAAAATAAAAATCAAAGTAAGGACCACGTTTTTCTTTTAACTGATATGACTGAGTATTATCAGTCAGTCAAGTTTAGTTTGAGTATTTCTAGAGAAATGTTTTCCAGTGTCAAAGAAATAAAAAGCTGGATGCCCAGTTTCCCCCCTTGTTTGTTTTTCTGCAGTCTACTCACTGAATTAAAGAGGCTGATTTCCCATTTGTGCAATGAATTTGTTCAGAGCAAAATGACAGAAGTAGAGGTTTAAGGTTCCAGCTATGAAATTCCTCATTTTTGCTGGTTTACATCAGAGCTAAGAACATACATTCTGCAGCTTTTCATGATTTACAAGAGTGATATTCACCTTCCGCAGAAGTAAGTCTGTTTACAAGGCTGGGTTTACTCAGGTAATTCAAACAAGGCAAGTCTGGTTTTCCATCCAAAACCATTCTTCCAGGAAGCAGAAGCAAACCCACCTGACCAAGCTAAGTCAGCACTCACAAGTACTCTTATCAGCAAAATGTTGTCATACAGCATCAATCAGAGAATAGGCAGCCATACAGTGTTGTAATAAAAAACGTATTTGACACTTCCTGGACTATTCACTGTTTTATTGAATACTACACTCCTCTGACTGACGACTGCAAATTCCAGGGGACAATCCGGCCCACTCTCCCTGCAAGACTGGAATTTTAATGGCTCCGATAAGAGACGGCCATTCTTCATCAGATATTGTGGTGTTTATTTTAGGTTTTTGCCTCTTTTGTGGCAACAGTGTCTGCACGCTGGCCTTCGATATCAACTGATGACAGTGAGTCCTTTCAGAAGCCTCACCAAGGCACTTGAACCATCCATTATGGGTGGTAGCATGAGATAAATTTATCAGAAGCATTTGCACAGTTCAGCAAAGGAAGTGGTGCACTCTGTGTGTTTTCTTCAGGCTTGGATTGGAGCACAGAGAGCACCAAATGACAGAAAGATTTGATTTTCAAAAACAGATTGTTCCCTCAGTCAAGTTCGCTTCAAGTTTCATCAGTGCCAAGTGAGTATACTGTCAACCTGGTGCCTCTGCCTGGACGTGTTAATGAAATGAGTGAAAGACCCAGTCATGCTTAATGTTGTTTTACATTTCTTGGGTTTTTTGACTTCCTATAATTTAAACCCCAAAAGGTTGATATGGTCATCTAAGCTGATGATACACTTGCAGCACAGTTCAGGACATTGAGACATAAAGAACAACACGTACAGATCCTTACTTTTACAAGCATTGTTCATCTGATCAAAAGTCATACTATTTGTAACCTTTACCATTTCCAGCCAAAGAGCTGAACCGTCACATATCAATGTAAGTGTTCTTTCCTAAACAGATTCTCATTACAGTCTATGTTGCAAATCAGTTTTCCCTTACTCTTTAAAGTAGACAGAGAAATGCTGTAACAGGCAACTCCAGGATATGCTGATGGGTTTGTCATTAATTTCCTTCAACGTATCTGTCAGTCCTTCCCACAACTATTGGCTACAGCTTCAACAGTCAGACCTTGTATCAGTTAAACACAATGTTTTGAAGCAGATATATATCTCAGATAAAAATATGTATGTACTCTTGATTTTTGTGGTACAATTTGTATGTCTGAATCTAGAACAAAGGTGGAGCAAATGCCTGTGACAGATAACTTACTTGCTGGGAAAAGCCTTCTCCCAAGCTGCCAGTGAGAATTGATCTTGTCTTTCTTGGTGGATGGTATCTTATTGTGCTTTTCTCCACATAAATCAGAACCTGCTCAAACCAGTAAATGGCCCCTTTTTAAAATGTCACTGTACTGAAACAAATGTAAAGCTCCCCACAGCCCCCGTGGGATTTTCTTCAAGTCCACAAACAGGCTCATAGCCAAGATGTAGGATGCAAAAATGGGGCTCAGCTACGTTCTGGCTAGATATTCTCAGAGGTGAGGTGCTTTGCCTCAGGGAGCCTCCACGTGGCCTGTTTTTAGAACTTTTAAAGGTTATGGTGATATATCCCTCTGGGACACTCCTACAGAACTGCACAATGATAGCTCTGGGAGGGTCAAAGGGCCTGGCTTGGCTGACAGTCGCCTCCTCCCAGCACTACTGAGAGCCCTCCATGGCCACCACAGGTTGGAACAGCCTGCCACTGACTCTGACCCTGGCAGCTGAACCTTGAGGAGAGTGCACCCAAGGCCCTGACAGCCAGAGATTTAGGTGGACTTGAAATTAATATCAGTCGTGTTACTAAACCCTCAGGAAAATTCCTGAGAGCAGAACTGGTGGTTTGACACGTCGTTTCCATTGGCTTTGAGTTGCAATTCATGTCCTAGCTGTTCCTTATGCTTTTGGAAAGTTCAGCTCATGAAGGCTGTAATTTCCCAATGACCCTAAGCAAACACAGAGCTTGTGCAAACACCCACATTTCTGTGGTCCCCTGGAAATCCTCTGTTTGTTTTGCTAACAATTTTTGTGATAATTCATGTTTTCCGAACATGGATTCTTAAGAAAAACATAATCTGCTTGATTTTCCAGGTGGATTTAAGCATTCAGTACGTGAGCCATGAACTCTGGAGAACACTCCCCTAAGGTCAAGCAACACTGGATCAGGCTCTGAGGAGCGCGGTGTGGGATGCACTTCAGGTTAATGACTTGCAATTGCATGCAGCCTTTCCTAAAGCTGTGTATGTAGTTAATGTGTACCAGAACTCAGCAGGACTATTCAAATTGCCTCAATTTCCCAGTGATTTATGATATATGTTTCTGACATTATTTATCTGTCTTCCTAGTGCTGCTAGCCAAAGCAAAGAGGGGAGACACAGATGTTGTAAACCATTTGAGCAAAGGGTCAGATGTTTTCAGAGACAGTACAAGCTGAATAGAAGGGTACTAAAGGACTTGAAAGTCAGAAAACTAGCTGAGAGAACTAGCCCAGCCCAGAGTCAAAATAACTGAAAGCCTTTCCTCATTCCCTTTCTACAGTGAATCATTTCCTGACTCTGGAAGATGGATTTTGTTCATATAAGTAGTTTTCCAGGGTGTATTTTATATTGTAGACAAGAAGTTTTTCATGATATTGCACCTATGATTTTCCATAATGCTAAAATTTTGGGTTTCTTTAGTAGGAGAAAACCCACCTCAGACACAGCAGTTACAATAAATGGGCCAAATTCTGTTCTCTGTTACAGCTATTCAACCCTCATCCTTACAGAATGCAGTAACTGAGCTTAGTAAAGGTAGTGGGTTAAAGACCTGGGTTCCAAAATCCACCCTGACATGCATGTGTGTGGCTAGGACTGAAATCAACGGGAGTCCTATGTGTACATCCAGGGTAGACTTTGGCTCATGATTTTTATTGTTTGTGCTAGTGGATAAAGTTGATTCCAGCATTATGTTTCTCAGTCAGCGTTATTTCTACATCATCATGCATCAAAATGTTGGCCTCAATCCCTTCTTCTTGATGGTAGCTTTGAGGAGTATTTGTTTTCTGGTCATTTTGGGCC
This sequence comes from Psilopsiagon aymara, assembly GCA_024733675.1. Classification (NCBI taxonomy): domain Eukaryota; kingdom Metazoa; phylum Chordata; class Aves; order Psittaciformes; family Psittacidae; genus Psilopsiagon; species Psilopsiagon aymara. The sequence continues at coordinate 22,447 of JANRGW010042575.1, read as the reverse complement.
CAGCACTGATCATTCTCAGGCTTCCTCCAACCATTATTTTACTGATGACAGATTTAGCTGCTGGCTCACCTTTATTTCCAAACCAGATGAATTTTATCCATCTCTAATATTAACCAGATCCAACTAGTTGACAGAGTTAAACTAATGTGGGCCAGACACTCAGCTGGTGAACTGCAGCCCCACTGATTTGGTCACCCTGTCTGGGAGAGTCTAACAGGCGGCCCAGGAAAAAGGAGAGCCCCAGATCACAAGTGTAGTGATGTAGAGCTGAAGGTCCACTTGTTGGGCTCCTTCAGGTTGTCTGAATTACAACAGAGTCCTATTTAATGTTCTGCTTCGTAACCAGAAGGGTGGTGATCACTTAAGAGGTATGCTTGCCTTGCAATTTCTTGGAGCTCAGGACGTAGGGAGAAATGCATTTCATAGAACAGTTTGGGTTGGAAGGGACCTTTAAAAGTTCTCTATTCCAACTTCCCTGCAATGAGAAGGGGCATTTTCAACCAGATCATGTTGCTCAAAGCCCCATGTTTCTTTATGTTGGTAGTAGAATGATTTTGAATAAGACAGTAAAAGCTTTGGCAAAGATCTAGGAACAGGAATGAAAAGGGTAAGTGGTGAGGAGAGGAATTTCATGTTGGCACCATGAAGGCATGCAGACCTTCTGCAGAAGAAGCTGAAAGATCTGAACATTTAAGGGCCACAGGAGGGTTCAAGCTGGAGAGGACTTCAGAAAGTCTCTGGGTAGGAACCTCCTGCTCAAAGCAGGGTCAGCTATCACCTTGATATTTGGAAAAAATGAAACAACAATAACTGGAAATACTGCCTACTAAATTTTAGTTTTAAACATGACTCCTCTCACAGCTCATATAGCCTTTAAAAGAAAGTCTAGTCCTCAATCTCACGGTTTTATTTGCATTTCTGTTTCTAGCAGTTGCTTTTAGAACAGTTTGCAATAGAATTGTAAGTTCTTTACCAGGTGTAAATAAGGCTCAGTGCAGTTCACCAGTGTTTCATGGCTGAGAGCTGTTAGTACAGACAACAGGCTCCAAATTAAATGGCAAACTGGCACTGGTCTTTGTACATTTTGTGTGCCTGTTACCTCCACTTAGGAAGCCTATGGAAAGACAGAAGGACTAATTTGTTCTGGAGTGCAGGGTCTGCAAGTTGCAGACAGTGACAGTTGCTGCAGCCATGCACAGCAGTCACTTTGCTGTCCATAGCTTTTCCATTTTCCTTGATGACTACTGGTAGCAAAAATATTGCAATGTGGAGACTAGTTCCTGCAGAATAAATCACAAGCACATCTGTGGAGAATGGTTTCTCTCAGAGTGGCCTTGGCTGTAGCACACATGACAATTGCTGTATTTCTTGAGAAAGACAATACGCTCTCTTCATTTTCCCAGTTTATTACAGGTTCTTTGCTCTGTGCCTTGGTCTGTTCATGTAAATTCCTATGGACCTTTGTTTACAGCCTTTGAGCCAAGCTATGAGGTCACATCGTGGACTTCTGGGGAGAACAAAGGGTGCTTTACATTGAAGAGCTGTGTGTTGTGTCTTTTCTGCCTTGTGAATGTGGTAGCAATTCTCCATGACCGAGCTTGGCACATAAGTGCCAAAATGCTGTCAGCCACAGAGATCTCTTATAATAAAGAGACCTAAGAATGGTCAGGTTTTCTGAAAGATTTTGGCTGGTCAGGGCTGTTGACTCACTTATACAAACTTGTCCACAAAATCATCTAGAAGTGTAGCCTTAGCTCAAAACTTTATCCACTCAACACATTTTACTAAGTTCTGTTTCAAACAGACCTGCTTGCCTGCCACATCACGTACTGTTAATGAAGGACCATGGCAGGAACAGGAATTGGCCTGTGAGACATGTCAGATGCAGCAGCTACCAGCATATCTATGCTGTGCTGGCCAGAGGCTCAGGCTAGCACCACGTTCCCTTCAGGGTACAAACCAGAGCCAGCCTTGAACTAGCTCTCCTGTTGTGCCTAGTAATTTATTTAGGACACCTCCTCACTGCACGTAGAATACTCACAATACTTCTAAGGGTTTCATCTCTAAATGCAAAGCCCAGAAAATGTTGCTTTTTTTTCAGATGTTATCAGAGTAATGCCATGAGACTGAGATGTCTCTAATAGGAAAAAAACCCCACAATGACCTTTCTGCTTTCTTGCGCCCAGTATTCCAGGCACTGTAGCTGCCACCATGCCAGTCTGGACATTTTAAGGAATCCTTCTGTACTTCCTTGTTCAAAACAGATCAATGGAGAGCACTTTTACCCATCATAATACCTTCATTTACCTCTAAAAATTTAATCTAAAAACATTTAGAACTGAGCAATATGTTAATGCTAATTTGCTTCAAATACATAAATAAGTAAGCAATAAACATGCAAGAAACATGCATGAAGTAACTTCAAAAAATATTCATTATTTGAGCAAACATGGCATTGTCACTCAGCTAAGGCTTAGCTTGATGCCAGCATTACTCAAGCAACACAATATCGTATGGGCATTGATTGTATCTTAGGGAATTGGGTTGCCCAGAGCTTTCTCTTATCCTACCTCAATAGGGAATGAGAGCTCATGGCTTTATAAATAATGCCAAAGGAAGTGTAATGTAGCTACATTCTTTTTAACCTTGGAAATACATTGTGTGCATACATGGATAATCAGGCCTTTTTGAAATCCCCTGGATGAGCATTGCTGCTCTCTCGCTGCGTGTGCTGGATTGTCACTGCTAGACACGTAGAGAGAGGAATGAGTAACCAGTAGCACATACCATGAGTATGAGCAGATTTCCCTGCTGTGGTGTAATTCTGTCACTGTCGGGGTCCTTTCATATCTCTTCAGAAGAATTCCAGGAAATCAGATGGATTTTAAGCCAGTAGACTGATTACACAGCCGCCAAGTCATAAGGGTAAAATGCTCCATAACTGTCCTCAAGAATCCATTAAAGCCCTGCCGAAACATGATCTTTCACTGATTAAAGGGGTCTAAAAGGGGGGAGGAAGAGCTTTTAAAGTTGTAATGCATTGAATGAAAGAGATCAATAAACGAAGCAGGGAGTTCTGAGAATTGCAAATGTTTTATTTCAGCTTCACTGGGAGAAACTACACCTGGGTTCTTCCCATCAGCTCCATGGGAATCAGATCAATTTTATGGGTTTGCAGGGAGGATGGGGAGGTTAGCACTGTTAATGGAAAAATACTGACAACTGTATCAAATGCTGCTGTTAATTCGAAACACTAGTGATGTCTTTCGAAGTAATGCTTCACCTTAATTGCCTTAGGGAATAATTTAGCTGTAATTGGAGAGTAGCTTAAAGTTATGTGCATTTCTGAAACTCAAGAAGGAAAAAGAATGTGGCAAGGAAGAAATGCCCATCTATTGAGTCTGTAAGGAAACCATTAACTTGGCAAAAACATAGGTGAAAGTTCAGTGATTGAGCAAGCTGGCAGTGGGGATTCGGAGAGTAGGAGAATGAAGAATAGGTCAGTGAACCAGCCTGATCTTCAGAGGCAGGATTTCCACAAAATCAGTGTTGCACACAAAGGACACTGGTGAAATACAGCAGAAGCATTTGTCAGAGGAGACAAAAACCACAGATGAATGGGATTAAAAAAGAGCCCCCTAAGAAACTCTAGTGAATTGTGAGAGCTCACAAAAGACACACAGGGTTGAATGAGGATACTGAAGGAAAGTGATCCTAAGTCATGTGTGTTCTTTTTGCAAGGTACAATCAGCCCACCAGGATGGCAGTTTTTGCTCCCCAGGAGCTAGTTCCCTGCTGAAGTTTTCATTTGGTTTTGTGCCCAAGCTGGGAGTCCTTCAGCGAGCCTGTTTCCCAGGGAGCTTGATGCTTCCTAACATATCTAGACAACGTCTGTGAGGTTTCGGTCTTGGAGTACCCAGGAAGAACTCCACATTATTTTAGACTGTTTAGGCCTAAAAGCCATCACCACAGAGGACATGGGGTTGCACTTCATCAGTTACAGCATAAAGGGGTGACCAGCCCAGCACTGAGGGCACAAACCCAATGTCACAGTGTCTGTTTAGACATTTCTCTCAGGGCTGTAGACTCTTTGAAATGCTAGGAGGGAGAAGTCATCACATCTTTCTAACTCAAAGATATTAACTAAGATGTTCTTTATTCTCCACCATTCTCAAAAGGCGACTAGAGGAACAGGGTGAACTTGTACTGAAAGCACTTGAATTCAGCACAAGTACATGCACACATGCAAAAAACGATGGGTAGGATTCCTAGATTCCTATTCTGTTACCTTGCCAGCTTCCATAAACTATCTCCTTTTTCCTTCCAACCCAAACCTCACAAAAAGTTAAGTAAGCCTGAATTAAACAAGCCTGTGTCGAAGACACAGCACAAGCTGGGAAAGCATGTTGTAAAATAAGCCTAATTTAAGGTTTAGCTTTAAATTTCTAAATCTCCTGACAACATTACACAATCTGAAGTAATTTCCCAGTTAGAAAAAGATGTCTTTAGTCAGATCCAAGCCAGGAACCCTGCAGATTTGGAAGCTGCCCAGGGGCCAGCAGAGAATGTCTCAGAAAGTAGTCTAAGGTATTGAAATTGTTAAGTTCTTCCAACAGTCCCATAGACTGGTGTGACTTCAGATAAGTGCCAACTTGCTTCACATATAGTGGCTGTCAAGGAGGTGAGAATTCTGCAGTTTTGTCCCATCATTTGCTACTTTTTTGCTTCCTTTGGCAGTCTATGAGAAACCCCCTAGCAATGAGAGATTAAGATGGCATCTTAAGTCTAATTGGCTTGGAAATTCTTATTAATAGCTCCAACCCAGGAACCACTCACCAGTTTGATCGCAAAAATGAAGTGCAGAGCTTTTTTAACTTTCTCAGCCTTTTCAGCAGATCTCTAATTTATTAAAATGCATTAAAACCTTTGTAACTTTGGACTGCTACTTAATAAGACCCATTTCTGCGTCACCTAGGAATGGGAAGTCATTAGTGATTACAATGCCAGGATTCCCTGCAGCATGTGCTCTTCCAGTGGCACAGGCCTTGTGTAAAGTGAGGTCTTCCAAGGAGCAGGAATGGCTGACTTGATCTCCCAGAGCCATGGACTGCAATCAGTTCTGGGTTCTTTCTTAAGGTTTGGGGTTTTTTAGGGGGGGAAAAAAATGCTGACCTCAGGGTTGGCTTGGGATCTCCTGACAGTGGTCAGAGTTGCTGTGGTAACTTTGTGCTTTCAACACATGGACCAGCATGCTCCATAACAGCACATCTGTCAATCTAAAATACTGGTAGATGACACAAATCCAGATCACAAGGGGATGATTTCTCAGTCAGCAGCACAAGAAAAACTAAGGCATGGTACATGCCATTATATCACAACCAGTAAATAAATGCACAAAAATGCAAACAAGCCTTAGACAGATGAGTACTATGGTGAGAAAAGCTGAAAGAATTACAGCTGAAAGCCCATGTATGCCCAGGGTACTTTACAGGGTAAATTCTGTCCCATGGTGTGGCATCCTGGATGGCATGATGTGGTTCAACACCGTTTACTGTGAAGGAGTTATGCTGCCTTGCACCAGCTGAGAACTAGAAAACGCAGACTGCCAAACAGCTACTAGAAGCAAAAAAGAATTGGCCACATTTTCAGAAGCTGATGTGAAAAATCTATTGCTGGAAACATGGAAGACCCATAATGACCTAGTTCAGGCAGGAACCACTTCATTCTCTATTTGCTAATAATGTCCATTTCTGAGTAGGAGGAATCACCCTGGGGAGAGCTTCTCAAACCCTCACTGGTTTGGAAGCCAGCAGTGGCAGTGGCAGCAGTGGCAAGAGTTTCAGGCCTCTGGTCCTTGCTGTGCATAGAGGTCACATCTTTCTTTTTGCTGTCCATGCCCCATAGAGGTAGCTTGTGTCTGTCAGTTTGCAAACCTTTAGATACAGTGCTAGTCCTATTGTGCACCACAGACAACTGCAAGATGAGCTATTCAAATACAGATCCCAAGGAGAAAAATAGTAGCTGCATAGAGGAGACCATATTTCAGAGCTATTTAGTGACTTTAGGTTGCAGAAGAGTGCTTGTGGCTTTCTTATTTTCACCATCAGTTAGTTTGATACCAAAATGGACCGCTGTTTGGAGTAAAACCTCTAGATCAATTCCACAGAGCAGAGAAACAGGCTGATGAACCATGTCAATGAAATATATGGATGTAGAACCTACAATTGGGCAACTGCTGTTCTCCCCATTTAGATTTGAAGCTATAATAAATAATTACAGTGAAGGAAATGTATGCCAAATAATGTTGTGAAACAGCATCTGTGGGATTCTCAGGAGAGTTTGTCATTGCCTTGGCACTATTTAAATGAACCAAGAAGCAGATGAACCACTGTCAGAGGGCACCATATATATATATATATGCACATATATGTAAGTATGTATATATATAAAACACAGGAAGTGTAAATTCTGCATGCTGAAATGGGCAAGCATAACCAAGAAATAGCACTTTGCAGTTCACATAGATTAGAAAGGAAGTCGTGCTTGCTTGGTATTCCAGCCATTTAAATAAATGAAAATAGCATTTCTAAGCAATAGCAAGATAAAAGAATGAAAAGCATGAGGAAATGGCATACTGCGATTTAAAAATAGCCTAGCACAAGCCAAAACAGCCATGCTTAGTGTGGAGGGAGCTGTGCAGCTGTATGATCACTACTGCCTTACATGACCTGGAGCATGCACCAAAGCCCTTGATTTCTTCCTCTGTCCCAAATCTGTGCCTGGCTAAGGATTCCTGGGAACTTTGATGTAGCTTTGCAGATGAGGATTGTGAGCCAAGCTATGTAGTTACAGAAGAGTCAAGACACATGTAACTTTAGGCTCTCTGGCCTGGAAGAGGAAGAGGGTGCAATTTCAAAGGAATCACTAGTGTGGAAAGAATATGTGGAAATTCCTAGTTCACAAGTGGAGCTATGTAAAACTTGGCCCTTGTGCTTTTCAGAGATTTGCTGTTTTCTCTTTTATGTCAGCTCATGCAGGCTTCCACCCTCTGGCTTTTCTTTTGTGTTCTGGGAATTGAATAAACCCTGGAAGTAGTGAGAATCATCTGGTCTCACAACCTAACCATGCAAAATCCGCTGGCTGGCGTGGTTTTGATGTGAAATCATAAATCAGTCCAGGTTCACACAAAGGGTTTCTGAGCTGCTGCAAACTATACACAAATGTGAACTTAGTTTTCGATTATTTTTACTTAAGTTTTCTCTTAATTTCATCCCTACTATGTTTTTTTCATTAACAAGCATCTGGAAATTGCATAAGCTGCATTAATATGGATGATTATCTTCCCTCTCTCCCTCTCTCTTGGTGTATCATTAACTTTTCCTTTTGCTCCCTCCTTTTCTCTTCCACACACAAATGTGCTTGAAAAAAATCTTAACAAAAAGTGTGTTAGAAGGACTACAGTAGCTTTAGGACTCAGAAAGGAGCGTATTCACAGGTCACGCCAAGTAAGAAGCTTGAGTATCCCTCTCTGTGAGGTCGAATTTTGGTATGTTTGAGCTATCGACTGATCTTATCATGAAAAAATAAATGCTTATATTACAGTTTAGCATGAAGGTCACGAGGAATAAATATATTCCTTTAGGTAGACCATTGTCCGGTCATTAATTTTACTTGTGTTTTTCTTCATGCCATAATTCCATCTAACTCAAAGCTCAGATGCTTATATTGCACAGCCAGAGAGCCAATAGGAATAAAGTGGTAGATCTAATCTAGCCATACTTTTAAAAAGCTTTTAACGCAGACCTTCACAGAACACTAGAAATGCTTTGAGAGTCTGAGGTCTGTGAGGAAACACAGCATCAGCAATCCCGTTCCAATGGATTTAGAAGTGATTTGGTAATGAAGTGTGTGGAGAGAGTGCAAGGGGTATCAAAATGTAGTGGTAAGGAAAGGCAGCAACTGAGTTGCTAAAGGCTTAGCGCTGGGCCCAAGTTTTGTGTTGACTTTTATATGCTGAGTCACATATGCAAAGTTTTTGGTTGACTGTGTATTTTCAAGTATTTGCTATAAATTTTATGAAACTAAGTAACATAAAAGAATTTACATCTGTAAAAATGTGGGATTAATGCAAAATTTCAGTAAACCAAAGTCTCTTCTGACGACCCATTATGCTTTATGGCCTCTAAGAATATGGAATTTCTATTAGGCTGAGACATAAGGCTAGCGCTGAGATTTAAGGAGGAAGAAGAGAAGATTCCCATGAAGAGCAACCAGAGCCAAAAGCCCGAAAGGTAGTGAGGATACATGGACAGAGCCAGCAGGCAAGCCTAAAAATATGTTGTTTACGTTGCACCTTATACAACCCATGGGGCATTTACTTTTCAGAGAAACCCACACAAATACATACATTGGAGGAACTGGAAAAGATACATCAGTGATGTGAAAAGTCTAAGTCAACCCAAAGTTATTCAACAAACACGAGTCTCCCTAACTCAGCCAATGAAATTTGCATTCCCAAAGACCTAAAGGTCTGGCTTTTGGAAGAAGGAGGGGAGTCTGTGTGGGAAATAAATGGCTTCAGGTGGAAAGGAGTCTTCCTGTGGCCCCCATGCAGCTGTCATCTACTGAGTAGCTTAAACTCATTGAAGAGGAGGAGGTGAGTGGAGTAGCAGGCAGAAGGCTGTTAGCTGGAGCAGCAGTTGAAAGGGCAGTTCACTTCTTCCAAGGCAATCATCAGTTCCAGCTTCTGCCTGGCTGCTTATGCAGGGTAAATGAAATGGCCTCAGCTCTTGCCCCCTCCATGGCTCAGAAGTCTGGGAGCTAAGGGACTGGGGTGGATAGTAGTGGGGACCTGCCTTTCCTGGGAAAGATAGTCACTGATTCTTAACCCTGTATTTGCATTCGGGGAATTATTGTTGCTAGCCTCCAAACTATTTGCTTGTTCTTTCCTATCTTTACCCAGTGAAGCAATGTTTAATTAGCCTGTTTTAATTATAATTTTAACTTGTTGCTTGTTAGCAGAATGCAGCTTCCCAGATAGAACATTAAAAGCGGAGCTTAGTGAGCAATCTCAGCTGTTGAAGCCAAGCCTTTGACTGAGAGTCAAGGACTGACAGAAGGATATAGACGTCTGATACCCAGCAGAAAGTCAAGCTGATACAAGAGAGAAGGGAAAATGAACAGCTTTGTCAGAAGCAGTAAGGGTTGACCACTGACACTTTTGTGACCACCTGAGGGACTTCCAAGCAGATTAGTGCACAATCGTCATGCCTTGGTTCTTGTGAGTCCCAGCTAACTTCTCTGTTGATCTTTGCTGAGATCCTTGTCATCACTGACTGGCAGTTCAGCTTTGTTGTGACCAGTATAAGCAAGAAGCTCTGGCCACAGCCCTCACACTGGCTTGTACTATGTACGAACTGCCCTTTTTCCTCCACTGGGGCACAGCTGGGGAACACAGCTCACACACATCCAACTATTATTATCTTTTTACTTTACACTATAAAATTATTCTACTTGAATAAGTAGAATAAATAATAAATAATTAATAAATAATTTTATTAAAGATGACATCTTTCAGAGGTGGTAATTTGCAGGCCACTGACAGGTCTGAGTCATTTGGAAGAAGTGCTGCAATCCTCCCCTCTAAGAATCCTTTTCCACATCTTTATCTGTAATTGCTATAGGTTCTGTAGTTTTTGTTACGAGTTTATTTCTTCATGTTTGAGCAATTTTCTCCCTTTCTTTTTCTATTTGGAAGGGCAGCAGCAGGAATGTTTCTGGCAGAGAAGGATGATACTTTAACAGACGAACCAGATGATGCTTTGAAGCTTTGTGGCTTAGGACAGATTTTTTGTTTCATAAAAAGATGCTATTTTTGTATTACTGGTCAGGCTTATATTCCTGGTTGTTGGGCAGGGCAGTTCAAATTCCCTTTGATTCTGTACTTCTTTAACTACCAGTTTTGAAAGGTTATTGGGTCCTGTCATTTTTTTCTGTCTTTTTTTACATTCACTATTATTTCTTAGCCATACTACATTAAATTATGGGGCACAATCTTACTCCAAGTGTCCCTTTCCTTACTTCTCTAATGCAAGGGTAACATCCTGATAGAATCCTTCTTGCAGTAGGCTGTGTCAAAACCCAGGTATTTCCCTAACCTTTTCAAGTCTGGCTCAATGAATCAGAAAGGATTTGTTTGGGGTCAGGCAAGCCATACAACCAACCTAAGCTCTATGTGCAGTAACGGGACTAAATAAGGAAGAAATGGATTGAAAATATTAGTACAGAGAAACCCTTACTCGCTTGGTTCTTCCTACTTGCCTGTCAGCTTTAGCTCATATGTGTTATGGTTTGCTCTAATTCCTCCATGTTTTCTTCTTGCCTGCTTAAAAAGGTAAGCCACTGAGGGCCAGAGCTCTGCTGCACTGAAAAGTGTAACTACAACAGAAGAATTTGGGACTGTGTTGCCTACTGTTATTTTGGGATTTTGTGGGGGGATGAGAGGAAAGATTGCTCAAGGCTTGGGACTTAAACTGGGCTTTTTGTGTTGCTAAGACATTTTGAACCCTTTGGTTTTCTTATTCACTGGAGGAAGACCCAAGACTATACCTACAACAAAGGCATTTAGAACACATGTCAGGCTACCCAGGGAGAGTCTTTCATTTTCTTCTTTGTAATTCAAAACAGTATTTGCAACCTTGCTGGAAGTGGATCCCTCCTTAACTTTCCCTCACTCTAGGGAAAGGAAGTGCTGAAGGATGGATCAGTTAATCATACATGAACTCAAGCATCTCCTGTAATTTCACAGGCGAAAAGCAACTGCTGTGCCGAAATAGCTGCCTTCCAGAGCTGGTATTTAAAGCTGCAGGCTGTCACTCATTTGCAGTTAAGCTCTTATTTTTGCTCTGGAGGAGCTAACAGCATCCTATACTCCAGATAGGAAAGATTTGTGTGGGATTTACCATATACTAAGCGCTACGCCAAACTGTTTGTAAAATTCTTCAAACACACATTACTTTCATTGCATGAACAAAATCCTTTCACAGCAGATCAGATCTGTTCCAGTTGTTTGCTTGTATGCTGGACCTCCCTGACACCTTAATATGTGAGTGGAAAGAGAAATTTATCTTTACTTTTATTTACCTTGAACTCAGACCTGGATGAGGCCTCAAGTAGTAATAGTAGCATTGCTTCATTAGCCCACATATAGCTGAGTCAGGGGCACAGGACATCAAAGAAGAACATCACCTGCAAGTTGGCATGAAAATTAGGAGCTCTCTGAGCATGTCCTACCTGTGCTTACATGTTGGTAATCCAGTCCATAACCAATAGTGCATTGACTGAGTGTTTTCCACTGACCAGGGCAATAAGAGGTAGTGACTCCCACTCAAGAGCCACCAAATCACCCATATTTCCCCTACCATTACTGATGAAATTCAGTGCAGCTCATTATGAATTAGGAAAATATGTTCCCTCTGCCCAATCAAACTGACAGAGAGGGTATGACAGGTTGTCACACCTTCCCAGTGCTGAGAGTCGTATCCCGCATTGCCAAATTTGTCTGGCCCTAGTTATCATGCCAGCAGCAAAACCTGTTCTGTTAAAATTAAATTATACATTTCTTCTTTAAATCCAGGTACAACAATTGATTCAACGACTGATTTGATTTACCACTCAATTTCCCAGAATGGTGTAATAATAAACTGCATGAGAAGCAATCCATTTCTGTTGGGCCTCATTTGAACTGATCTAATTAGGTCAAATATTTCTCTTTTCAGTCTTGGGAGAAAGTCATGCAAAGGAATTCATGCTTCTCATTTTCAACCTTTTATAATTTAGAATGTGCCAGTCAACCTTCCTTTTCTTTCTGGAACAAATCACTTATACTTTGTGTCCTACTATGATGGTCTGAATCTCACATTTGCTTTTGTATTCATTGGCATTCTCAGTCATATCTAGCCTCTTTTATGGTTTGGGTTTGGGTTTTTTTTCAGTTTACAAGATCCATTTCACATATCTTTTAAAACTGAAAGTTATGCAAACAAAAGGTAATATTGTCAGTGAAGATAATAAAGTCCCATGGAAAGTCAGCTGAATTAGAGTTAAGAAATCTAGACTTGATTTACCATCATCTATTGACTGCACAGGCAAGCCACTCTGTCTCTGCTTGTTTCTTATTCCACTCTGAAGAGAAGCTGGGTTACTCTTGTGATGTCTTTCACTTTCTCTACACTGCTAAGTGTCTGGAACTCCAAATCCTGTTTGTGGCTTCGCAATACAAGTTAGGAAAATGTAAAAGTCACTTTGTTCTCTTGGGGAAAACACTGGAGAACCAATTATGTTGCACATACCCCTGTACATGTGTTATTAACAGGACCAGTACAAGCATTCCTGGAAAAACATTTTCCACATCAGTAATTCACAAGCCTCTCAAATTTTAAACCAGACGACGGTCACAGATTTCCTTGGAATAGATTAAATCTGGTCTAGCTTGGACTGAGTCTTACTGTGAATCCCAGAAAAGCACTAGCATGAGCAATGAGCCTGAGAAACAGCCAGAAGGTGCAGGTAAACCCAGGGCAGCTTGGACCCCAGGGATTAAGGTCCCACAGCTTCCAGAGTAAGGGTGCTCCTGACTATCAGCACTGCAGGGAAGCACACCTGGGGGCAGCACTACCAACTACAGCTGATAAATGTGCGGGTTTGGGGTACCTCCCCCTCCTGCTTTCCCACAGTCGAACACTGATTCTCTGCTTTGGTTCAGTTCGTTGCACTGAACAGAAGGGAGCTTTTCCACCATAGCATAACCAGTTGCCGACGGTCACAAAAGTCCTTGCAAACCGCTGTTTGCCACCTGTCTTATCAGGCCCTTCTCAGGGGGCATGTGGGTTAGAACGGAGTTATGTGGGACCTCCTGATCTTTGCACAGGCATATGCCCTTCAGCTCTCCCTTCAACGTGTGATGCGCTGCCAAATCCAGGGTGTAACTGAGGGCCTCTTACCCCCACTTTCACTTCTGTGCCTGCAAGCAGGGGGCTGACCTGTAGGTCGATGCTCTTTCAAGTGTTGTGAGACCTGGCTATGCCGAGCAACCCCCTCCTGCCCAAATCCTGGCTGATGACCTGCAAATGAGAGGTGCCGTGGGGCAGGGGGAGGTGGGGAGCCGTCTGCTGTCACTGTGGAAATGGGATCTCTTCTGACTGGATTAATCTCCACAATCTGGGAAAACATGGTTTCAGTTTTCCCGTTTGTAACGGCAATCCATGTTGTCAACTTAGATTATAGAGCTGAATGGACTGATTAAGCCGTCAAATGCTTGCTTCTGTGAGACAGTGTTGAGCATCTCACGTATCGCGCCTCCTCTTGCTCTTTCCATAGGTCTTCTGGACAACTTTTTACATGCTGGTAAGGGTGAGGATGCCTTGAACCAGGCCTGAGCAGAACAGAGAAGGACCAGCATGCATCCGGGAATGAAGGATTGCCTCTGAGTGGGGCTGAGGCTTTCACAGCGAAAGCAAAGACACACAGATGTGTCTCTGAACCACATGCTGGGCTCAGGACCAAGAACTGCTGAGCAGTTCTTATTCTCCATTTGTTGAATTTAGATACCTTGAACTTCAGGGAAATTTGAGTTTGGGTTTTAAGCACCTTGGGATCTGAAGCACCATGGATTGTTGGGAGGCATTGTGGTGAGCCTGGGAGAGAAGCATGCAGTCACAACAGGATGCAGAACCTGGACCTGCAGTTTCCAACGGGCCCACCTCCAACCTTTTATATTGAAGTGTAATGAATTCAGCTGCAGACAATACCTGCTCTGTCCTGTGCAATTTCACAGCGCACTGCACTGCTCCAAGGCCCATTTGAGCCCACAGTAAATTAATATTTTACCTGTTGGAATGCCTTTTGGCTCCAGCTAGTTTAAAGGCATGTTGTGGCAATGAGTGGGTGGAGTGTATTTTATTTAGCTGTGGTGAAAATATTACTGTTCTTGATCTGAGCAGCTGAAGCAATAGAAGCCATGGAAAGAGAAAACCACCAGGGTGGGAGGAGAAGATGAGGGGGAAGAAGGAGTGCTTTCTTGGTGGAGATGTAAGTAATCTACAGTTCTGAGAGGGAAGCACTCGAGAAAAGATGATACATGGATGAAAGGGCATGGACCCCTAAGAAGGATGGCCCTATACAGGCTTTGTGAGTAATTGTGCCAGACTTCTAATTACCAGCAAGGTGACCTAGAGACCTTCTGCAATAGGTGCTGCGCAATGCTTCCTTTACTGGGTCCCAGGGCTGCACATAACCAGGCTTGATAAATCAAAAAGTGCTGGGATCCTCTGATCAAAAGTGGACTTTGCCCCTTGCCAAGGAACACAGCCAGATTTGAGATCCCCGGGTGGCCCATTTTTACATTTTCCAAAAAAAGTTGCTAGGATGCTATGCTCAAAGGTTTTCTTACAGCCTGTGGTATTTAGCAGGGAATATGTCAGATCCACTGTGAATAAGCTACTTCAGAGCTCTGCTGTCCACTATATAATTTTAAATCTTCTACGTTTCATCTCACAGCTGGAAAATGTTTCCAGTGAATGCCAAGAGCCAAGGGCTTAATGAAAGGAGGGCACAGCTGGTTCCACTGCAAAACATGTGAAGCAGAGTGATGCACTGAAAAAGGAAAAAGCAAAGCTAGGGGGTTGAATGTTAACCAGTTCCTGCTTATAAAATGGTTTTCATTTCTAAGGATGCTCCAGTGCTTTGGTTATAAATATCAATATGAAATGCCTTGATTGAAAGAGACAGGCAGGAGACGTGTTGGCATTTGAAACAACTCTCTCATTCAACACTAATCATAATAAGTCCCACTTCCAGCTAGCAGTGTGCAATCACCCACTTGTAAGTACCATGGCTCCATGCAATAGTGAGGATGGGGCACACAGGCAGGGCACACAGTTGTGCATCTGCCCCACAAGGAGATTTGTATGCCTTGGACTTTGGAAGCTTGGCATGATGCATGTCTTCTGTAACAGATGCTCCACTCTGAGCCAGCAGCAAGTCCTCCCACTCCCCCATATGTTCAGTTGCTAATTGCAAATATGAAGGACCGACATTTTGATGCCTGCTCTTTCAACTACCTCAAGTTCTTACTTTCAAGCGGTTTGTTTCCAAGATGAACTGTCTTCTTTTCCTTGGTACTTCAGTGTGAGTAGTTCAGACTACCCCTTTAGCAGCTTTGCTAATTGTAGATACCGTGGGCATTCATGGTGTCTTGGCTGTCTTTGCCTAGGAGCATGCTATTAGACCTCATAACTACTGAGGGCTAAGAGCACACATTTACAGTAGATAAATTAAAGCACTATAAAGTCACAAAGCAGACTTTCTTCCCCGTACTTATGCAGCATACAGCATTGTCACTCAGTCCCAGGAAGACATTATTTCTGTTTGCTGCTTTCTGTAAGAGACTTCATTCTTTAGCTCTAAAAGGATGCGTCTGTTTGTCCTCCCTTTTTCCCTCCCCATATTACTAGTAAGCACAAAATAAGCCAGCTATGAGAAAACATTGCCTTTACAGCCCATAGACTAGCAAGAAAAATGTGTTTCTTTTTGTGGCAGCCTCAGACAAGAAGTTTGTTGTTCTCAATTCTTCCAGCCCTCAAGCCTTTCTAAAGCTAGGTCACATCTAGTCCCTGACCTGTTTGTCACTCCCTCCACTTCACCAAGCTGTTGTGAAAATCTCCTGTCCTAGTCAGTTAGGGTTCTCTAATTAGTGACATAATAGTTGGGCAATTAATGAAGTAAACCTCCATTGTAATGAAGGATAAACATTGTTAGTGAGTCACTCTGAAGCTGGGATCCAGTGCTGCTGGACTGTTTTTTCCCCAGCAAGCTGCAGCTGGTTGTTACAGGGGTGTATCTTTTGTATGTTCTGCCTCAGGGGCAAATTACTTCAATCACAACTGTACTGTGTGGCTGAAGAAAACAACTGTTTGTTTGCAGTTTTCCTTTCAAAGGGATGACTCTAAATCAAGTTTCCTGATTGAAGAGAAGTAGTACCTACAAGGCCAATTCCTTTCTTTGTGGCTTTTTTCAAAGGCAAATCTCTGCTGGGATCATCCATGCAGGGTACTCTTTGAAGGGGCTGACAGACAGCAATGTGCCCACAGCGTGAGTGGGGAGCAGTGACGGGACCTCCGTGTCACCCACCAACAGCCCTTTTTGCCATTATTAGTGGAAGGGACAGTGTGTATTAACACCTCTCTGTTTGCTGGATGAAGGTTTTCTAGGGTAAGGCTCAAACCAGTAACACTGTACACAATTGAGTTGGGTTAGTGGTTTACCTCAAAAAATGGAGGAAATCACTTAGCTCTTAAGAGAACACTACCACAGCCATAGTTGCTGTGGATATTACTTAAAGGTGGAGTAGAGCGAAAGTGCTGTGGCAGAGCTCAGGGATTTTCCAGCATGGCCTCGAGTGGGCAATGATGGTTGCTGGGTTGTGGGAATTCCAGCATGCACATCTGAGTGCCCGGAAGAAACTGAAGGAGAGGCCAGCCTGTCACCCACATACATGCTTTTTCAGCAGATGCATAGATAGCCTGAAGCTGGAAACCATCTCCTTCTTACCATCTGAGGTGTTCTTTGAGATAAGTCAGGTTGGATGATCTTGGGATTGCAATAGAAACCCCAGCAGCGGGTAGAGGGGCTGGATCTCATTGAGACACAGCAGGTAGGAAGCAGAACACTGCAGCGTTTCCCATTGAGGAAGCAGAATTTGTGCAACAAGCAGATGTCTACAGCTCCTGGCAGACCAATGTCAAACTGTGGATTCTGAGGGTGTGAGAGGCTGCAAGGTCAGGAAGAAATGGGGTTCACAACAGATGTCTTCATCTCAGTGAGTCTAATCACCCAAGCCTTCTTCTCTAGTCAGCAGAGAGCTTTTTTTATGGAGAGATGCAAAGCAGCTGATCTAGATGCTCATTCTGAACCATCCTATAAAGGATGCCTTATTTCTCCATTAAAGTTGAGGAAATTAATATCTGGCTTCCATTTACGCCCCCAGGATCACCTAAGATGCAGGTTTTACATACTTCATGTATCCTCTTGTATGTCCTCGGGCAGTAGGCTGTGATGTCTTGGGATTTGAAAGGTCTTTCGGTAGTTTCAATTAGTCATAAGTTGCATGTGGCCTAATTCAGAGATCCTGCAGACATGAAGGAAGCAAACTTTCATACAAAGCTGTGAGGAGACATGGAATTTGCACCATATCAACACAGAATCCCACCATTTACAGAGTTTGCAAACAACATAGAAGTGTTTTTTATGCCTGGTTATAGTGCTCCAGAGGGGCTGTGACAGTGGCTTGACCCTTTAGGAGTCTGTACAATTGTCTTATCCAAGGCTGGTGTTGTAAATGGGATCTCTACACAGAGCAGACAGAACAGTCTCATGCAAGTGGAAACACAAAGTGAGAAACACTGATCAGGCTATAGAGTCCTTAGGTTCCTTTCCATCTTCAAGCAACAATTTAAAAGCCTGGTCACACACACTGCTATGAAATAGCTGAATCATCCCTAGAGACCTGCAAGTGCAAACTTGTAAGGAGGAAGCAAACTATTACAGTAGTCCTGACACAGGCAAGAGAAAGGAAGGTATGTCCAGAAGTTTTGGCTTTGACTGGATGTAGAAGCAAAGTCCACCTTGTATGTTAGAGAATAACACAGCTAAAAGAGACTTTGGGGTCTGGCCGAGTAAGGAAAGGCAAGAGCTGCCATATGGGGAGAACAGCAACAGCTCACTGGTGCTTCAGGAATACTCAATGGCTGAGGCAGGAGGAAACTAATCCCCTTTAGTATGACTTTCTGCAATCACTGGCTGCAAAACTCCAGGTGTCTCTGCAGTAAGCCACCACCTGGCATCTGACTGCAGCTTTCCTTCAAGAACTGCTCCTGTTTGTCTTTAAAGATGGAAAGATACAGAATGTTTTTCTGGATAAGCCACATTCATGGGTTTCCACAAAGCCCACACTATGCTCGACACTGTGGTGACTGGGATACACTGCACTGAAGCTACAGCAGTTCTCACAGGGAATGTCAGAGAAGTGGCACCTTCGCCATAGGTCCCATCTGCAAATCTCTGCAGCATGCTCAGGTTCTGATGGTAAATGCTTACAGTCCAGTTGAGATGCAGAAAGCAGATCCCATGACTGTCATGGCTTAAACATTGCTGAGGTTTCTCTTGTAGCTGTCACTGAGAATCTCCACAAAAGGAAGAAGAACTGAGTTACTTAGTCAAAGAAAACTGGAGAGCGTCTGTCTGAAAGGTAGCCAGGACGTATAGGGTGCATTTCGACAGTCCCAGCTCCTGTCACAGTTTGGTTTTCATCCAAACTGAGTGCTCTAGGATTTTTACAGCAGGAGAGAAAGGAATTTCCAAAGAAGTGAGAATATCCTTTAAGAGTTCCTCTGGAACAAGCATTAGCTGGCTCGGCCACATGCAGTGAAAAGGATCCCACCTTTTCTACCTCCACTGTAACACCTACCATGCTCTAAATATAACTTCCTACCACTGAAGTCACTCCACTTCTGTTCTTGAAGCACTACTTCTGTGCTCTGTCCATTGTTTCATCCTGCCTTGACTTCGTGCCTGTATTAGATGTGCAGAGTGAAGCAGCCATCCGCACTGACCGGCAGAGGGAATAAACTCTTAAACAAAAAATGCTGCCTTGAAGGGAGCAGAACACCTTGCTCTTCTCAGATTTCCATTTTAGTCCTCAGTTAAGCTGGGTGACTTTTCTGCTTACCCAACTTAATTGGTGTTTTGCAGGTACAAAAATATTTGCTCTGTCAGGGCAGAGAGCAGCCATTGTTTGCTACGGCCTCAATTCCTTGTAAATGTTTTCTTGTAGCTCCTTATTCTCATCTCCTTCGGCTAAGCCACAGCACAATAACCCTTTGTAAGGCAAACACCTTGGTATGACATGTTAGGATTTGTTCCACTGAGCCAATTTAGAGCATGCTTGTAACTGTGTAATTGAACTGCGCTGATATGCATGTGCCAGGGAACATTAACTTCTCCTAAACTCCCAAGAGTTTCACATTCATGGTATTTTTCCAGAAGGATTGTAGCTGAAACTGTATCTTTAATGTCCTTAAGATACAGCACAGCAACCCATAAACTTCTTTTGCTCCACAGCACATTGGGTGGAAAAGCATTTGCTGTGCCAGATTTCTCCACTAAGTATTTCTCCTGACAGTGGCATGTTGAAAATCCATGTAACTGTGAGATCTGATGGTTACAGTGCTTTCAAAAAGGAAAAATAGTGTTGTGAGCAAAGGTTAACCTACAGTGATTGATTTACTTAAGCTTTGAGCAGTTACGCTGAACCTTTGGATAAATGTTTATCTAACATTGAAAACGTGTTGTTCGTTTTCATGACACAACAAACAGAGTGTTTGTGCTTGCTGGGACATGGCAAGTTTAGCTAGGTTTTCTGCCTTCAGAAAAAAAAGAGTCCTGATATTAGGAAAGAATATGAAAATATACTTTGCCAATGAACAGGATAGCCTTTCAGGTTAGTTTCCCATTTATGGCTTTGTTCCATATGAGGAACAAAGGGATTGTTCCAGACAAGATCAGAGATACTAAGAAATATTCGTCAGTAAAACCTATGTCTCTCTATAGGCCTGGCCTAATATGCATTAACCAACATCTTATTTGAATGTCAATGTGTTTAATCAAAGTATTAATTCTGGAGGGGCAGGTTTGAGCCTTATCTGTCTCCCTCCTGCCTGTGTCTGGCCAAGCTCCAGGCTGGGTAACCAAGGTGTCCCCCTTCATGCCATCAATAGGAGAGGTTGAGTAGCATCTTGGCACACCAAGGCTGCAGTAGTACCAGCTGGTCAGCAGGATCAGAAGGCACCAGGGACATTTAGCAGCATCTGAATGTTGACTAGCTATGAAATGGAAAGGTCTGTGGCACCGAAGAACAAAGGCAGTGAGCTTAATACTGTATGAAGGAAACGCCATTGGGTGCTTCTGGTACATCAATGGCTATTTGGTGTTTTCCATAAGGCAAAGAGAAGTCATGTCAAAGTAAAGTGACATACTGCTGTCAGGGGATAGGCAGGGATCAGTGGTGCTGACCTACCTGTTAGGATGAACACCAAATCATCCAGCAGCCCAGGGGGATTTGAGGAAACTGACCTAGGGACTAGAAGACTATTTTCCAGGATCAGCAGGACCAGAGCTTCTCATGAAGTCAAGCGCTTTAGACATGATCTAGTGTGGGCACATACCATGGATCAGAGTAAAACGCACTCTTTTGGCTTTACAGTTTCACCACCTCCTGGAAGCTGTCTCTGAAAAAAAAGCCAGCAGGCCTGTGGCAATTAGAAATCTTACCCTCTTCTGGCTGTTAGCAAATGGCAAGATTATCCTCAGCACTGAGGGGGAAAGCAGGACAGATCCATTTCGCAGCAGCATGGGGCTCTCCTGTTGTCCATGTTGTTCAGTTGGAGAGCAGTTAGACAGGAAGCGCAGGTGCTAGGGCTAGATCCTGATTCCTATCCAGCAGAACAATTCCTACCTCATTTTAGGTTAAGAAGGCTGCACAGCAACCTTCAGCAGAGATGCTGAAGGCTCCAGAGTTGGTCAGCGATTGCACTGGATCCAAATGTTCTCCATTCAAATGTTTATTTCTTTGCTTATGGGGACCAGCCCATATGACAGCAGAAGTTGCCTCTATGTAAAAAGCCAGCCTCTTACGGCGCTGATTTTAAATCAAGGGACCGTGGGTGGGCTACTTTCAAAAGGTGCAGGCTGCCTAGGTTCCTTAGAAGGATGTCTGCACTCCCCTTGGAAGTTTTCTAGGGATCTCCACATTTAAAAAGGTTGAAAACTGTAGTCCTTGAGAGATTTTCTGTCATGTTGATTATCACATCCAGATTACAGAGGTTCTTGATCCTGATCTTCTAGAGAGCACTCTTCAAAAGGAAAAAAAAGCCCACAACATGTAAGAAGTAACCTAAATTAAGGTGTTTGCAATAAATCCAGTAAATCCTTTTTCACTTTATATAAGACCCATCTTTCCATTTACACTATTTTACATTCATTAGAAGATGCATGCAATTTACTTAATGAGTGAGTAGAGAAGATCACAGCTGATCTGCAGGGCCTTATTCTGAAGTACTTATTCAGGCAAAACTCCAGTGATGTAAATGAATCATTTCACCATGTAAGGATTTCAGTAGCAGGCTCTATCAGATTAAATTTTTGCCAAGATTTACGTCTATGAAATTACAGTATTTTCAGGCCCCGTATCTTTTGATTACAACAAGGGTTCAGAACACTGCCAGTTTAATACTATCACCATGCCAAATACCATTGGCCCTGCATGCTGTATGCTTGCCCTATTGTGGTACCAAACTGGCTGCCAAAATGGTCATGCTTTTGACCACATGTCATGTTTAGAAAAAATGTGGTAATTATGGTAAGATTTGGACAAGTTCTCCTTCAATTATGGGTAATTCATATTCCACCTATTTTTCAAATTTAGTCATTTCTCAACTCTAGAAACAGTCTGTAGGGTTTGGGACTGATTCTTCCCTTCCTAAATGTGCAACTCATGGGCTTGGATTTTCAAGAGGAGAGAAGACAAATTACCTTAATGTGATATCCTTGGTATCAGACAACTGCATTCTTTAAACTGCACTTTGGTTTTACAGAAACCCTATCCAAACTAGGACAGGGACACTGAATCCTGGAGGAGGGAGAGGGACTGGGTAGAGACGAGCCTGGCTTTTATAAGTGTGCAGTCTGCTTAGTGCAGGGAACGTCGTCAGCAATTCATAAGCTATTCATAAGGTCAAAAGCAATAAGGAAGAAGAACGACATGGTTCAGTGGTCAGTCAGGCAGATCATCTGTCTTTCCATAATCCAAGCTATACAGAGGAATCTGGCAGAAAGGCCAGATCTAGAGTCTCTATTTTTGTCTCCATTCTGATTTTCAATAGATACTCATTTGCACACACTTATTTAATCTTGCTACCGCATCCCCACCCTTCTTCCAAAGTACCATGGGGGAAAAAAAGTAGCTTTTTGCAATGTGCAAAAACTCAGATTCAGATGGAAGAGCAAAACAAACTGCAAAGCCCAGAAGCCTCAAAAGTGAAGCAAGCTTTGCTGGACACAAACCTTGATAGGGCAGATGCTGCAGAAACTGTATTTTTCAGCAATCTGGTTTCACTGACATACAGAATCATAGAATCATAGAATAGTTAGGGTTGGAAAGGACCTTAAGATCATCCAGTTCCAACCAAGCTGCCATGGCCAGAGACACCTCCCACTAAACCATATCACCCAAGCCTCTGTCCAACCCAGCTTGAATACCACCAGGGATGGAGCGTTCACAACTTCCCTGGGCAACCCATTCCAGTGCCTCACCACCCTTACAGGAAAGAATTTC